>JAMKCH010023354.1:0-37476 GCA_023653785.1 Ophioderma brevispina
AGGATTCAAAAGGTATACACCTGCAACAAAAAGTATCTCGGCATGATTTTCAGAAAAGCGATCAGTATTGTGCCAAAGTCCACCATTTTGAAAGTGCCGAAATATACATTTTGTTGCGTAGGTTCTTTTGCTCTTTCATTTAACACCTCGCTTGTAAAAAAATCGTGCAGAAATGGCTGAGATAGAGCGCCCGAAAGACGCAAACCCCCTTAAAACCAAAAGTTGGCAGTTTTCTGCTTTTTCAATGGTTAATGTGTGGTACACAAACGCACTAATACGTGTGTATTGATTTACACAAAGAGGTTTTCCGACTGAATGAAAGAGTAAGACCTACTTTGCAATAGTGTTATGGTACCGTGTTCGTGTCCCATTACACTGTCCAATGCCCATTGAAAAATCAAAAAACGCAACTGGTGGTTTTGGGTTTGCGTCTTTCGGGCGTTCTATCTCAGCCCTTTCTGCAGCTTTTTTACAAGCGCGATGTTAACTGAAGCCCCAAGACCTGGCAACAAAATGATTATTTCGAAACTTTCAAAATGGGTGACTTTGCACATACTGACTAAAAACATGCCGAGAACTTTTTGTGCCAGGTGAGTTGTACACTATATATGGCTTATAGTTCCGGAGTTATGGGGTAAAAACTGTAAAAATTGGTGAGTCAATTTGTGTGTACATGGGTCAAAAGTTAAAGTTGCTTTGAGTTCATTTAATATGTGTTGCAAATTGTTTCCCGATTTTAAAGGATTTGAAATAAGGAAATAGTTTGGCTTTATCTGTTGTTTTCCACGTTTCCAACTAAATAGGTCACAGGTCAATAAATCCAATAGCCACCAATAGCTGTTGACTTATTTCGCCATTTGGTTAATACCCAGGCACGTAAGATCGTCAAAACTATTCCTTATTTCATTCTATGAGCTAAAACCAACAAGTGATCCACAATTTTAACAAAAATTGGAGGCACCTTTAATTTTTCACCACTGTACAAACCAAAATTGACTTATTTTTTACCAGTTTTAAAGTTTTTACCCCATATTCCTAAACTATAGTCACAGGTAGTATAAACGATAACCTTTTTTGAATCCTTGTACCAGACAGACATCATGGTGTGCTTTTCAACACAATCGTGAATATTTTAAAAATTTTAAAAACCCCTGGGTAACCTGAAATCCAAGCTGGGGCATGACAGGGGTGTGGCAAGTGCTTACATCAATATTTTTTGATTATCAATGTCCCTAAAGTACTTGTGTACCAACAGTCACAATTTTATTCCGGAATTTGCACCCCACATAAGATGTGTGCAATACAGTCCCCCACTATTGAATTAGACTTGCTAGTAAGCCATCTATAATCTCGTGCACTTGTGTGTTTTGTTTGTATGTAATGCCCTGTAAAGAACTGAAGTGCCCCATGAGAGAGTGTCCTAAACTGATCAAAAGAAATAAATCCCCCTTATAAATATTGACGTAACTAACAAATTAGCGGGCCTCCTAAGTTGATTTAAATTGTAAATGTGCCCTGATCTTTTACTCATATTCAATGTGGCATTCTTTTTTTTGGACCACAAATTCACCCTTGTGCACATTTGATAACGACCAAATGATTGACTGTCGAAAATTTCTTTCAAAGAATTAACAAACAAATCTAGTTTAAATTACCTGAAACTAGGGGGGTTTTCTCTAGGAAAACGTAGATTTTTAAAAATCTTAGTTTATAAGTCGAACAATCTGTTCGTTTTTTTTTTGAAAAAGTTACCAGTTTGATAAAACTGACCAAATGATTTACTGTTGAAAACCACGTTCTCAAAATATTCAATAATACTTAGTTTCAAGTAAAAACACTCAGTTTATTGAAATTGAAAAACTGATTTTTTTGTCACCCGATAAAACGTTGTCAATTAAAGGTTTTTCACACTAGGATATGAAAAAATGGTTTTAGGCCTCTTACTTTCATCAATATTTTGTGATAATATAATGACAAGGTTCGAACTGACATTTTGGCGATTTAGAAATATAAGCGTTAAAAAAATATAAAACCAATCAATGTATCGGAAGTGGGACCTTTAAACCAATTTACATTTTGAAACTTAAAAGATATATTCAATTTTAAAGATTAGCAATATAAATTAAAAAAATCTAGGAATAACTCAAAATGCTATTTAGAACCTTGTATTCTCAGTTCAAATGTCATTGTACACTCAATTATAAACTCGAACAGGGTTTTATTTTATGACACCTTTTTCAGTCAATATGCATAGCTTTTCAGCAAAACTAAGTTTTCAGTTGAAACAAAGTTTTCCTTGTTATAGATAAGATCCCCCAAAAAAATATTTAACAAAATTACCTTACCACGTAACAAATATGAATAGTGTAACGCAGTATAAGGAGTCGCCTGTCCTACCGGGCATACTACCTACTGCTCAAAACGTAGAGACCCGCACCAGTGAATGTGGTCATCGCTTTGATCATTAACAAACCCTCAGACACCAATGACCGTGGGATTGCTAGTAGCATGACTACTGTTTGTTTTGGCTCGTTTTACTGTTTTACTTTCATTTGACAAGGAGTTCCACTACTCAAAAACACTTAAAGACTATACTGGAAAATAGTTACGTAACTGACAGGGAGGCAGGCCCTCTTAATTGAGAGGGAGTCCCTCATGCCGCCATGATAGCTTTGTCAACCCTCATAATGGGTGTATGGGCAGTGCTTGTCCATTATCAATATTTACATAAACTGGATGATTTAGTAGTGTGCCATCACATCCTTTCATACTATGTTAGTTTATTCTGTTGAGGTTGCCGAATTCATTGGATTGTGGTACAAATACAAAATTCTTCCAACACATTAATTGGCCACGTGCGACACGTGTGTAGTGCTATTCCTGACCGGTCTCCCATGGGTGACAGTATAAACCCACGGATCCATGTCGTAAAGGCCAACATTAGTACTAGCCTAATCATTTGAAAGCTTGGATCACATATTTAATTGGAGAATCCAACTTCATACTATCCCCTAGCTGTTCACTAAGAGCACTATTTGTGTGGTCAGTCCACCTATGTGTATGTGATCCGAGCAAGAATACTGCATGTACAAGCGAAATGATCTCATTAGCTGGTCAAACACCATAGCTTTTAAAATTTAACAAGCTATGGGACCTGACCCATCAACAAACATAATCCCTACCAACTGCGAATTGATCGATAAGGGCGATAGAGCAAGAAGGCGAGTGCTGACCGGTGTTTTTTTCGTGAGAGTTGTTATTTATTTTTTACGGTGTATTTCTTAATTTTGCACATATCTCTATCTTATTACTTTATATTTAAACTGATGCCCCCGGCAACAGTGTATGACGGATATTAAACTGAAGCTGCGAGCATTATGTTAGATAATTGGGTATGAGCGCATCAGTTTGTGCCCACTGTTGGTCGAGGCCTTCGCCCTCTCGACAAACAGGCACAAACTGATGCTCAGACCCAATTATCTAACATAATGTACTTAGCTACGTTAATTTTCCTTACATTAATGTAATTTGATGGATTATGGAGAAATGCGCTAACTTTTGAAAAATGAGAAAAACATCGCCTGCCGTTCCAATAGAATTATTTGCGGTAGGTTTTTAGCCCGACTTTACATCTAAAATCTGTATCTGTATTTGTTTGCAAAAAATGAGAATTTTACATTAATATCAAACCAATCACCGTCTTTAGCTATGCCTAGTTTAGACCTATATTCCAATCTGATTACTCCTATTTCAAACAATTTCAAAGTGGTAACAACTCGAAACCAACAAAAGTGATACATTGACCGAACTATTTACACTTTTTCCATAGCGGTCATTCGAAGTCAATTGAGTTGCTGAAAAAGAAACTAAACAGTATTTGTTTGACCTGCGCTTTGACTGATCAATAGTGAATTCCTGACTGCTTGCAAAGACCGTGACTATATTTTTGCTAGAGCTCATAAATCTAATGATGGGCGTATGGCTAAATTTTAATCTAAAATCGTCAATAAAGCCAACAATATGCGTCCCTTTCTTAAAAGAATTCTATTCTGCTTCTATGGCTGAAAATGTAAACAACTCGAAACAATTATTTGTCTACTTGCAAAAAGCTGCTACCTAACCATCATCATCTACTTTTTTAAATAACTATTTCATTCACTTCTATTTGTTCTTCTCTTGCAGGTAAGTTTTGATGATGCTCATACTGTTGTCACAGACCGTTATTTAACATATGGATATTCATGGTTTTATTTTCAGAAAGTAGTGTCTGTTCTGATGAATATTTATGGTTAAACAATAAAGAACAATTGATACTAATTAAACTTCTAGAAACACCACAGGTAGTATAAATGAAAGAAATAAACTACAGTAAAAACCGATTCCTCAATATAAAAGCTTATTGTGAATTTTATCGGTTTACGATCACATTCTTAGCTAATCTGTCGATTACGATTCAGCAAAGCTATTGACATGATTGATTTTGCATGTTATGCATGCAATGTTTTTCTTCTACACTATTTTAAAGGGAAATTGAAACATTTTGCTCTTTTATTGTTGAAATAAACAACAGTGAAAGAACTGGTAACTCAGTGCAATTTACTATTGTCGGTATGTAGGATTACCATCTGCTTATTTGGCTAATATATCGATTACGTTCTTATGCCAAAAGTTGTGAGTCCAGTAGTAGTAATTCTTTCTACTTATTTAAAAGGGAGAAGGAAAAATTTACGTTTTGCTCTTGATTGGTCTTTAAAATTGTGTAACAATTGAGCAATTACTACCAGATCACTGATACATTATGTAAATAAAAAACGGGGGATAATTTAATCAAAGGTAAGGGAAGTTTCTGCTTTTTTTCTTTACGCAGTGCCAGTGATAGCTGTAAGGACATAGCCCATTTGGGAATGCACCAAAGGTTATCTTGTCAGCTAAAAATTTTGGGCACTAACCTGCGGTGACCAGCATTCGGTAGTTGGTTTAGTTGAATAGGTTGGACTTTTGGCCACATAATTCAAACTGAGTTTTTATGGCCAACAACAGTACAATAAAAAAGGGGAAAAACATCAAAACATATCCACCAAGTTACGGAGGGAAAATGAACAAAGATGAAGTTGGTGTTCTTTCAGATTCAGCAGGCGGGCATGGGATTTTCGCAAAAATTGGAAACACCCAGACACGTCAAAGGTAAAGACATATCTTTCGTAATGCGATCTTTTCGTTTCAAACATGTCTTTTACATGAAGAAGAAAACTTTCCAAACGTTTTTAGTTGAATATTTGGAGCACCTTGTGGCCGAGGCATATATCAAAATATTAATTAAGAAGAAAACTAATTTATGTTTAAAATGCTATCGTTGAGAAGAATTTGATTTTGTACACTATAATCTGATAAAACAACCGTCTTGAAGACAGTACCTTCGCGGTTTGAATCGTGAGGGTTAAAGTACGCAATAGTACAAACATATTTATTTTGGGTTGAGTCTCGTATATTTCGAGATCTACATTTGCCCTGTTCTAATTCTTTAACTTCTTGGAAAGGTTTTATATAGGTCTTTGTTGTAATGCTAATACTAGATACAAGATTCAAAGATGCATTTTTATTTAGCATTAATAAATCAAACATGACCAAGAAAAAGTTATTAAAAATTATTTTATTGATTTTTTAGTTTTTTTATTTTTAGTATAATTCCGTTTTAGTTGAAATGAGAATTTGAGGGATATGATATGATAGGACCAGTAAGTAATGGACAACCCTAGGGTTCTTATAGTTATTGCTGCCTATACAAGGGTAAAATAATATACTAAATAGTAAAAATACACTAATAAGGGATGATATAAAATATTACATATAGAAATACAAATATGATATATAACAAAAATCCATAATCTATTATTAGAGCAAAACAAAATATTAACGGGATACAGGATACGGGATAGGAGAGGGGGACCAGACTGATCAACTGTCTTGCTGGCTCGGTACTCAGTTGCATAAGGATGGGCTGATGGGATAGCAGTGGCGTACGAAACGGGGGGGGGGAAGGGGGTGTGGGCCAAGTTGTTGTCCCCTCTGGCTCGAAAAAACGGGACGATAAGGGCCAAAATGTGCATTTTTAGCACCCCTTTTCGGCGAATTCTGCAAATTCAGGCCAAAGGTGGGCAAAATTTAAGTAAAATTGGCAATTTTCGCGGGCTACGTGCGCTTTTGTAACATTCAGACTTAATTGGAGGGAGTAAATCACCGGAACGATTTACGAATTTTACCCCCCTCTGGGGACCGACTTGGAAATTTGCCCTCTGGATCGGAATGCCTAGGTACGCCAATGGGGATGATAGAGATAGAAATGAGGGTTTTTGGTAGCGAATAAAGTGATAGAACTTTAATAAGGGAATGGGGGGGTGTAGTGATCATGTGAATTGTAATGTTATTAATAAAATGTTTTAGTTGAGATTTAAAGTATTTTTGCTTGCAATTTTTGTGATAGATTCTGGAAGAACATTCCAGAGGTTTGCGCCGTGGTACTGAATGAAGTGTTTTTCAGACGAAGATTTACACGATTTTGAGGGGAGGGGAAGATGAAGTTTGTCGGCTTGTCAGGTTATAGCTGTGGATTTGTCTATTTGTGCGTTAAACTAATTGTTTGAGTTCGGAGGTAGGTAGTGACGTTGTGATAGTCAAACAAACGCTGTTTGAAGTTGGTTGAGGTCCTCTAAGTTCAGCGAGTGAAATAGTGGCGAATTGTGAGTTCTGGGGTGCTGGTGATAGTGCACATGGCCCCCCATTCTCGTGTAGTCTTGAGTTTGACGAGTCGTGAATGCTAGTTTAGTTGGAGGCCCAGATGATGTAACAGTAGCTAAGGTATGGAGAACTAATGTTGTATAGTGATTTTAGTGTAGTCGGGAGGTGGTGTGGTGTTGCCTCTGTGATTGCTACCATTGCGTAAGAGGCTTCTGCGTAGTGATAAAGTTAAGTGCTCATTCCTAGTAGATTCAACGTTCACCTTGTTGACTTTTCCGAAGGTATTAGCATTGTATTATGAGGGATGTGCCCGTTATAGAAATTAAAAATTATATGGAAACATGTAGTCCGATAGAGGAAGAAGAAAAAAATCAATTTTGTGCTTAATTGAAAGCATTCAAGTCTATACGTTGTCTAACTATAGTTTGTCGTCGATTGTGATGTTAAGGAATTTGGTTGAGTGTACCTCGGAGATGTCTGGCTATCGATGGATGATTAGGGTTTGATTGTTGATTTGTGTTGTTGAGTAGAGATAAGCATGTAGTTAGTTTTGGTAAAAAATTAGAAGTTTTTAGCCCGAAACCAGTCTGCGATTTTTACGAGTTCGTGATTCATGTTGTAAAAGTGCATTATTTCTTAGTGCAAGGTTAGCTTGGTGTTAGTTAAGGTAGGAGTAGGTACCATGTAGGTTGAGCGTTTGGCCATGAAAACCGTATTGTTCATAGACAAGAGTTGCTGTTAGAAATGTAGGACAGATGTGTGTTACATGAGTTTTTTTCAAAGTAGTTTTAAAAAGAGGGAAGAAACAGAAATGGGCCTGTTAATTAGCAATGTTATTGTGCATCTTTGTTTGTGTTGTAATAGGAATGACTGTGGCTTAATGTTGAGGGGGTGATCTGGGTGCCAGTCCAGCATAGAATTAGATTTAAGAAGATATTAGTGCTTGTGTACAATTGTCTCCAAAAGGCTTCATCGCCAATCTACCTGCAGAATTAGCCTCATAGATATAATTGTAATCGTCGTGGTCTTAGGTCCTTGAATGATTTTATCCGCCTAGATTGTCCCCAAAACAAAAAGATTCATACGGGGATAAATCCTTTTCAGTTTATGGCCAAGATTGTGGAACGTCTTTTTAGCTTAATTACGTGATGCAATCTTTCAAAATGCTTCTTAATACCTACCTCTTCCCAAAATATTTGGATTTAACGCATTGTGTCATGATAACGTTTTATAATGCATAATTATATTTTTACATTTGAAATTATATAATGGATAGTGGTTAGAAATGATATTTTTATGTTTAAGGTTTTGAGTGCAGACTCATCTACATGGAACAAAAGAGCAGTCAACAATTCTCCCTCCTAAAAAACCCTACATGGGCTGCCAGTTGCTGACCGCATTAAATTCAGTACTATGGTCCAAACGTATAAGCTTATTCATACCTCACAACCTGGTTATCTTTCTTCACTTCTTCAGATTCGTCAATCTCCTATCTTGCGTTTCCTGACGGTCATCAAAGGTGGCAGGCAACCTATTGTCCACAGTCCCCAACATATTGGTGATCGGGCTTTCTCTATCATTGCCCCTGCTCTATGGAATATCTGCCACTGGTAAATCAGACAGGCTGTTTTACTTCTTAAGTTCTTTCAAAACTTCCTCAAAACCCTATATTCCGATTCAGCTGTGTGGTTTCTTCTTCCTCATTTCTTTCTTTTTTTTCCGTGCGCCTACCATCTTTTGGTAATTAGGCGCGTTATAAATCCCGCTGTATCGTATTGTATTTTACTCTCGTATTTTTGTATTGCCTATTGGTGTTTTTAAAACAAAAACTGAACAAGCGGGTCGTTATGTGTTTATTTTAGTAATGAAAGTCGGGGATTTGTTTAGTGATTTATAGAATTCCAGGTTTGGTAAGATCATTTTGTTGAATTCCTGAATTTGTTCTGTGTTGGTTTTTTTTGTCTTGGCGATACGAATAATGTGAATTAATTGTTTTTGTATTGTTTGTATTGCTGTTTGGTTGCTGGTGTGTTTTTCCTCTTCAGATTTTTTGTGGAGCTTGTGCTTATGTTTGATTGACTTGGAAATGGCAGTTGTCATCCAGTGTTGGCTTGTGATTAAGATTTTTTTGGGGTCTTGTTTTGTAAAAGGAATAATCGTTTGTAAGTTTCGATAAGTTGTTATGAATTGTTGTTGCAGTGTTGGGTCATTTTCTGTATGTTTCCCATGATTCAGTTAACGCATAATGCAATTTTGTTGAAGAGCGACCCCAATTTTCAAAATTGATATTTTGGCAACCGTTTACTTTGGTGATTGTCTAGGAAACTATAACCTGCGAACGAGAAACGCTCTTCAAAAATGCGTTATTTATCATCATAACGTTTTTGTAATTAAAGAATGTGGATCCCAGATTGGACTTAACGGCAGAGTTTGGAATGCTACGTTTATGTCCGTCCATAATTAAATAGTGGCTACCTCGAGAAAATACCTCTAACTGATTTGCCGAACAAGCAACACTAATGGATGAGCGGTAGACACATACATGGCGCATTTTCCGGCCTATTTCACCTTGAAGGCCTTTTTCCAGCAGCCGTTTGAATTATTTTTCGGGGATCCCGATACTAATTATGCTAATTACAAATTCATTCGTTTGTGAGACACAGACATTTTCGAGGTCACCATTCACAGTATGGTTTACCTAGCCATTTACCAATGCAACCCGTGTAAAAAATCTAACTTGAAAAATTGTGGGCCTTCTTCAAAAATGTGCTTTAATATTGCTTTAGTCTGCGGTTAAATGTTGTGAATGTAGTAGTCCCTTAGTGATTGTTGTTTTTGTGCCGTGCCTGATGCTTTAGGGATGTAATGAGGAAGATTAGGGGAAGATTGGGAAGTGTCTGTAGTGTCAGTTACAAATATCCCTGGCGTGGAGTCGGTGTCAGTGGATTTGGTGATATGAGTTTTCAATGAATGTAGCTGTGTTATCGGTAAATTCGTGTGGTTTCTGTTCATTTTCGAGTTTAATTTAAGAGTTTGCAAGCGCTTTGTTAATATAGTCATTATAGTCTGGTGCGCGGCCCAAAGAACCTTGCATGTTACCTTGCTGCAGAGTCCACATAAAATATTTTGATGTTCTATGCAAGATTGACCTACTGACTCTAAATCTGGATGATGCCACTTTTGGGCATCCTTGAAGCATTTTGAGATAGGGTGGGGGGTAAATTAACAGGGTAAAATTTGTAATGCTTCAATAATTGGTAAAAAGGGTGTAAGTCCATGTTCATCTGTCCTATGGATTAAAAAAGTATAGTTTTTGCCTATATCCTAGTACATTTACACTTTTAACCACATCAAGTCTAAAATGGTTCAAGGTCAATCCTGGGGTAAAACAATTGAGAATGCACGATTTCTTTTTCAAAATGGGCTCAAAATTCTTCATGTCTGTTTGATATTATGTCAAATAAGTGTTCAGAAACAACACTTTGTTGGACATTTGTGGTATAAATAAGGGGGGAAATATGGAGAAGGTCCACAGGGCCTAATGGGGGTTAATCATTTTAGAGTCTCTGTTAGATACCTTATCAATGATTGACAGTGATGTAACTGGTATTTTCTGTTTTAAAACATTCCCATACAACAATTTGAAACCATTTTGAAATAAATCAGAACGTTGTAAAATTTAATCCCATATGACCTTGAACAATTGTGGTCTGTAGTGTAAACACAAAAGGTTGCAGGTATAGCAAACTATACTTTTTTTTTAACCTTGGACAAGATAAACACTTCTATACATTATTTCAAATCCACCTGAACATGTTACAAATTTTTTACCCCTGTTAAATTACCCCCTTCCCTAGCCACAATGCTCAATGCAGGCCAAAGTGCAGCATCCAGATTGGAGATCAGCAAGTCAATTTTGCCTAGAAACCATCAAAACAATTTTTTGTGGACGCTTGCGCAAAGTCATATGGTCGATCACGGACTATAATGTATGGTGAGTAGAATATTTGAGAAGATTGATATCAAGGTCACCGACCATATATCCTATCACTGGTGGTTTTTATTAGTTTAGAGAGAAGTTGCTCAAGCTGTTATTATTTTTTTTTATTTTTGATTGTGGTGTTTCGTGGCAGTTGTAAATAACACCACACTTTTTGGTTTTGGGGTCTATTGTTGGTGTTAATAGTAAAGATCGATGAAAGGTGAGTCAAATTCTGGTCCTGGTGTTTGTGTCCAATGATTTCATGTGAGAGGTAATTTTTTTTATGTAAGACATTTCCCTTCCTCTGTCAGTGAGCGGTTCCCTGGAATGTACGTGTAACCATTGAAGGGAGGTGGTGATTTGGTGTCGGTGAGACATTTTCAGAGGAATGCCTAAATGGTGAATGAACTGTAAATGTGATCAGATAGTTATGACTTTCTTCTATGATTTTGGTGATGCTGCGACAGTTGTAATATGGAATTATTCAACTGTGTAATATGGAATATGGTAAAATGAATCGTTACTTGACCTGGCTTTTTTTGGTTTTCGCCCACCATTCTACGTACATGGCGATGATAGAATTAGTAACAAAATTAGTATTCCGGTTGAACAAATGAATCCCAATGGGAATATTTTTTTGACTTGTCAAATGGGGGGGGGGGGGGGCCTTTGACACACATCACCACAGCATACTAACTTTATAATTTAGAATATAACGGTTTTAGAGGTGTCGTACTGCCATGGTTTCAAACTTACTTTGATAATAAAAACAATACGTATACTACAACTCTCATAAGTCCAATCCCAAAAATATATGTGGTTTTCCACAGTCTATCTTAGTCCCTCTGTTATTCATATTATATATCAACGATATAACTAAAACATCATCCATATTAGAATTTATTTTATTTGCGGATGATACTACTATATTGCTTTCCGATCCAAAGTTAGAGAATGAAGTAGATTTGAGCTTGAAGAGGTAAACAATTGGTTTAAAGCAAATAAGCTATCAGTTAATGCTAGTAAAACTAATTATATGGTATTAGGTACTGCACATGGAACATCCAAGTATAAGAGTAAAATAACCGAGAACACATCGGTTAATATTATGCTGGATGGTACAAACCTAGAACACGTAAACAAAACTAAATTTCTGGGGGTAACAATTGACGAAAATCTTACTTGGAAATATCATATTGATGGATTAACTCAAATTATATCAAGAAACTGTGGTGTACTAAACAAACGTAAACATTACATTCCTGAACGTATCCTTCACACACTTTATTGCACGTTCATATTACCTTATGTAAATTGCAGTATATTATAGTAGGATTTTTTATTCCTGTCAGTTGTCGACGATTCCATTCGTTCTGAGAGGTTGTATACCTTATCCAATCAGTATAATAGAAATTCCAAGTCACGATACCGGATAAGATTAAGGCCATAATTAAAAAAATGTCCCTTTTCCACAAAGAAAATATTACAAAGCAAATGCACCGAATAAATTACAAACATCAAACTTCAACAAACTCTAAAGCATTCAACTTAAGAAAATGACACGAGTAAGTAATTATTACTCACCAAAGTTCTTTTACGTCAAGTAGGAATACATGTACTAGAAAATCTGACACGTTTACATTTATTAATCTTGTTCCAGAAATAATATTTGACAGTTTGGTTCAATCATTTAAGTAGTTAAGAGTTTATATCACTCAGAACAAACTACAATATTTACGTGGCCTAATGCTCCTCTTCACCCAGCCTCGATGTTCATGACACTTTATTATATCCATTCTTTGATCATGTTGATTGACGGCAAACAAAGGAATTCGTAGCGTGTCTCCACACTTTACGACAATCTTTTCAATTGAATCTTGTATGAAGCCTTGACTTATTCGATCAAAAATTCATGTAAAATGGAAAACAAAGTTGAGAATTTCGAGCTGTTAGCTTTGTATCTCACCACTCCCCCGCCAATGAATTCTTAACATCGACAATATGCGTTTACTGACAGGAATAAAACTCAGACTATGCATGGGGAAACACTTGCAAAAAAGGAATTTAGATAAAGTACCAAACTTCAAATGGGCTGTGCGCTACATATCTAATATTCATTACAGAAGTCCACTCAAGTCCATTATTTTCTCGTTTTAATATTTTGAATTGTATGACACTCCCGACTACAACTGTTTTTTATGTATAAATACAATATTGGTAAAGTACCAGATGAATTTAAGGGTTATTTCACTAAACACGCTGAGATACATAACAATCACACAAGAAATATGGACAATTATACTTTTGCCACGAATAAAAAGTGTTTCTCTTATCAAACAGTCAGAACATCTGGACCTATACTTTGGACTAATATTGAACCAATTTTAAGAAATCAAAATCGATTAAGCACTTCAGAAATAAATTGAAGTCAAAACTCTTGTCATCTTATGAATGATGTGTTTGCATTGTATTTTTGACTTAGTGAATTACAGAATATAATGTGAAATGAACATTTTCTTCTGGAGCATTGTCTCGTCTTGTGTGCTTGTTATGTTTTGTTTGGTTATTTCTTTTAATACATTTGTGATTGGTTATCCTTTCCTTTGGTGGGGGCCCACTTCTGGCCTCTTGGCCTCTTGGTCCCCTCCCCATAGTCATTTTGTGTGTTTGTATGTATGTTATTTGTTGATTATGGAAATAAAGTTTTGATTGATTGATTGCGTGATGGTTTAATTAGTGTGTTGAAACTATCTTCTGTGTGATAGCAGGAGTCGGAACCAGAACTCATTGTGGGTGTGGTAAAGGATGGGTGGTCACATGTTTGAGATGATATGGGGTCTGTGAGTAACGGATTGATGCAAAGAGTGTTAAGTTTGATGATGTTCAATTTGGTGTCGGTGAAATATTCAATGAGCCATGCGCGAAAATCTTAATCGTGAATCTGGTGGTTAAATGGCAGTTCGTCTATTGCAGGGCACGGCATACTGAAAAGAATAGCTCAAAAGTAAGTAATAGCGTGGAGGGGTTGTGAGAGAGACGAGGAACTTGAGACCGGGGTTATTGTTATGGTTTGAATGAAGTAAGCTGAAAAGGGAAGGAGAAAAAAGGAGCAAAGAGTAAATGGGTAGATAACAGTGAGATAATACCTGTGGGCAAGATGTGTTGACAAGTCAGACAAGACGGAAGCAACAAAGATAAGCACAGAGCAAAGGAAACAAAGGTAACAGAGGACTAAGAAAATACAAGTATTTAAGGATTATTTATGCAAAAACTTAAGAACAGATGTTGCAAAAATTTGGGTTACTTACATCAAGGCAAACAGAGGATTAATAAAACACAATTAAAGATTATTTATACATTAACTTAGATACAGCATTTACTTAATTTTAGGTTGCTTAGAAGTTCTAGAACTATTGCTAAATCAGAAAATCGAAGAAATTATCAAAAATCAGATTTTTACATGTCTGTAACAATTACAGGTATCCTAACATACCCTGCAAATGATAAGACCAGAAGCAACCTAATAGTGACAAAATTAGAAATTTTATTCCTTACTGTCCGTCCACAATTTCTTATAGCACAATTAGAAAATGCTCTCTTAGTTTTATTGACATGATAATCTTGGGCATTTCTTGTTAGGTAGTTGTGTTTCTGAGCATGTGTGGTAAACTAATTTGAGAAAGAATTCGAAAGTTGACCCGTTTGGTGTCTATACATGAAAACCCCAAGGTTAAGTTTAAATGTGTCATATACATTCAGAATATTAAGTTTCAAAAAACGAGGTGCTGTATGACTTATATATAGTGGCTGTTAGTTACCGTTCTGATGGCTATTTTTTGTAATTTTAGTATTTTATCTAAATAGGTTTTACATGTATTACCCCAGATTACTACACTATAATTTACATAAGGCAATATCAAAGTACAATACAATTAAAATAAAATCTTTTCAGGTACAAAATGCTTCAGCTTAGTCAACATACCAGCATTCCTTGAAATTATTTTAGAAATTGCATCAATCTGATTTTTCCAAGTTAAGTTTTCGTCTATGATGACTCCAGAAATTTAGTTGAACTCACTCTTTTTAAAGATACATCATCAAGAATGACATCAAGTTTTAGTTTTTCATTGGCAATCGCATTTCCTGATTTAAATTCATTTGTAGCTTCAGAATCTTGATTTTCATCAAAAAATCCTTGTATTGTTTTGCGTTCCGAGAACCATATAAATGGTTTTGCTTGCATTGACTGAAAAAGACCTTGATCGTCTGCAAAAGCTCCAGAACAAATGTGCGCGTCTTGTATATCTGAAACCAAAATCTGCTCATGTTACTCCTCTGCTCAATGAACTTCACTGGCTTCGCATCAGTGAACGTATCAAATTCAAAACTCTTTTGTATGTGTCTAAATCAGTAAATGGACTTTGTACCCAGTACATAGATGAGTCTTTGGTGGTGATGAGACCTCGCTTTGGTTCCGTAACCACCCGTTCTGGTCACGGTCTAAACCTTAAGGTTCCTAGGACTCAAAAATGTGCTGGAGACAAAGCCTTTTCTGTGGCTGCACCCAAACTGTGGAACACACTTCCTATCTGCATTCGTAGTGCACCAAGTGTTGATAAGTCACTCTTGAAAACTCATTTATTTGCTTAAGTTGTTCATTTTGCATTTGTGTTCCTTTTGCTTGTTTGTTGTCTTTTTTCACTGCGCTTTGTATCCTCTGGCAAAAGCGCATTATAAATGTTGGTTATTATTATTATTATAGTTTATTGGCCTGGAACCAGTTACAAACTTCATAAAGTTCTTTGTTTATTGTGTCATTTTGAGATGTTATCTGAATGAGAAAACAAGAGAGTAGTATCATCTGCAAAAAGAATAAGTTCAAGGATGGAACTGGTATTTACAATATCATTTATGTACAATATGAATAGCAATGGCCCTAAAATGGATCCCCGAGGAACTCCACAAGTTATAGTCTTGTGTTCAGAATCGTACATTTGATAACGAACAAATTGTTTACGGTTGTTGAGATAGCTTTTAAACCACTCCAGTGCAATACCCCTGAATCCATAATGTTCTAGTTTGTACAGTAAGATATCGTGATTTATTGTATCAAAGGTCTTTGATAGGTCTACGAATATACCGACTGTGGTTTTATTTTTTTTCGACAGCATTAGCAATTGTATCAATTAAATCTATAATGGCCATGTAAGTCAAATGGTTTGGTCTAAAACCAAATTGTTTTTCTTTTAATATATTGTTATTATTAATAAATTCCATACATCTTTTGAAAACGAGTCTCTCTAATATTTTGGAAAAGCAAGGCAATACAGATGCGGGACGATACTTTTAAAGTACCTCGGCATTGTCTTTCTTGAAAATCGGAACAACCTTTGCAATTTTAAGTTGGTCAGGCACAGATCCAGTTGAAATGACTGAGCTGAGTATACATACACAACTGACACAAAAACCTTACACCTTTTCAAACTTCAAATATCATACAGACTGTGAACACAATTTCTTATAGCACAATTAGAAAATGCTCTCTTAGTTTTATTGACATGATAATCTTGGGCATTTCTTGTTAGGTAGTTGTGTTTCTGAGCATGTGTGGTAAACTAATTTGAGAAAGAATTCGAAAGTTGACCCGTTTGGTGTCTATACATGAAAACCCCAAGGTTAAGTTTAAATGTGTCATATACATTCAGAATATTAAGTTTCAAAAAACGAGGTGCTGTATGACTTATATATAGTGGCTGTTAGTTACCGTTCTGATGGCTATTTTTTGTAATTTTAGTATTTTATCTAAATAGGTTTTACATGTATTACCCCAGATTACTACACTATAATTTACATAAGGCAATATCAAAGTACAATACAATTAAAATAAAATCTTTTCAGGTACAAAATGCTTCAGCTTAGTCAACATACCAGCATTCCTTGAAATTATTTTAGAAATTGCATCAATCTGATTTTTCCAAGTTAAGTTTTCGTCTATGATGACTCCAGAAATTTAGTTGAACTCACTCTTTTTAAAGATACATCATCAAGAATGACATCAAGTTTTAGTTTTTCATTGGCAATCGCATTTCCTGATTTAAATTCATTTGTAGCTTCAGAATCTTGATTTTCATCAAAAAATCCTTGTATTGTTTTGCGTTCCGAGAACCATATAAATGGTTTTGCTTGCATTGACTGAAAAAGACCTTGATCGTCTGCAAAAGCTCCAGAACAAATGTGCGCGTCTTGTATATCTGAAACCAAAATCTGCTCATGTTACTCCTCTGCTCAATGAACTTCACTGGCTTCGCATCAGTGAACGTATCAAATTCAAAACTCTTTTGTATGTGTCTAAATCAGTAAATGGACTTTGTACCCAGTACATAGATGAGTCTTTGGTGGTGATGAGACCTCGCTTTGGTTCCGTAACCACCCGTTCTGGTCACGGTCTAAACCTTAAGGTTCCTAGGACTCAAAAATGTGCTGGAGACAAAGCCTTTTCTGTGGCTGCACCCAAACTGTGGAACACACTTCCTATCTGCATTCGTAGTGCACCAAGTGTTGATAAGTCACTCTTGAAAACTCATTTATTTGCTTAAGTTGTTCATTTTGCATTTGTGTTCCTTTTGCTTGTTTGTTGTCTTTTTTCACTGCGCTTTGTATCCTCTGGCAAAAGCGCATTATAAATGTTGGTTATTATTATTATTATAGTTTATTGGCCTGGAACCAGTTACAAACTTCATAAAGTTCTTTGTTTATTGTGTCATTTTGAGATGTTATCTGAATGAGAAAACAAGAGAGTAGTATCATCTGCAAAAAGAATAAGTTCAAGGATGGAACTGGTATTTACAATATCATTTATGTACAATATGAATAGCAATGGCCCTAAAATGGATCCCCGAGGAACTCCACAAGTTATAGTCTTGTGTTCAGAATCGTACATTTGATAACGAACAAATTGTTTACGGTTGTTGAGATAGCTTTTAAACCACTCCAGTGCAATACCCCTGAATCCATAATGTTCTAGTTTGTACAGTAAGATATCGTGATTTATTGTATCAAGGTCTTTGATAGGTCTACGAATATACCGACTGTGGTTTTATTTTTTTTCGACAGCATTAGCAATTGTATCAATTAAATCTATAATGGCCATGTAAGTCAAATGGTTTGGTCTAAAACCAAATTGTTTTTCTTTTAATATATTGTTATTATTAATAAATTCCATACATCTTTTGAAAACGAGTCTCTCTAATATTTTGGAAAAGCAAGGCAATACAGATGCGGGACGATACTTTTAAAGTACCTCGGCATTGTCTTTCTTGAAAATCGGAACAACCTTTGCAATTTTAAGTTGGTCAGGCACAGATCCAGTTGAAATGACTGAGCTGAGTATACATACACAACTGACACAAAAACCTTACACCTTTTCAAACTTCAAATATCATACAGACTGTGAACACAATTTCTTATTGAGCAATGAGTTGTGTCCTGGATAGATAGATACATGTATGTGTGCACGATTCTACATTTAATTGGTGACAAAAAAGTTACCTGTGTGAAATTATTTTTGGAGAAAAATGTAGAAATAATCACTAATTTATTCAGAGTACCCCACCCCCTTCAACGAAATGTATTTAACAGAATGCTGACTGGTTTCACACACAGAGAATACACAGTCACACTGCATTGTACATGTTGCAGATCGCATTTACCTTAGATCGCCTCATAAAATCGGGGTCCTGTAGGCTGCTGATCGAAAATCGACATTTTGTTTACACAAATATAAAACATGGAAGCATAATTATATCTTATTTTTGGCAAAATATTAGTAATAAAACACGTACCTTTAGCTGCTCATTTTTCTGCACGATGCTGGGAATCAGCTGTGTTTGTTGTGTGTGTAGACTTTATCGGAGTCTCGTCTATGAAAGCTTTAAGACAGAGTCTAACTGTCAGTGCGGAACAGAGACTAGGTTTGATCATGGAGTTATTATAATAACTCCATGGTTTGATCAGGTTTAAACACAATCAACACGTTGGTTTTGCAAGTCTAGTAATAGCTCGGCCAAAAATGCATAATTTTTTTGTTTAATAACATTTTAGCAAATAAAATACAAATTGTAATTCATAAATTAAATTATTTAAAGGTTATATGGAAAAATATTAACTCGACTTTACCCTTTTTACGCTAAAATTGATAATATCCACCGTGTTATTATTTATGATATGAACATCAACTGTTCCGCTAGAAATTGCTCCACACGGGAGCAGAGGAGGCCAGACACAACAATAATAAAATAACTGGTATTGATATTGTTACACTAAGTAACCATGGTAACATTTAAACACGTATTATTTTTGATGTGATTTTGTAGAAATCAGAAAATATTAATTTTTTTCCTCAAATTTTTCAAATTTTTTTAATTAAAATTTTTTTTTTTAATTTTTTTACTGCGTCATTTTTTTCTGCCGGCCGTGATTTTTTTCTGGGAGCGGCGCTCCCGTGCTCCTGTGCATTTCGAAGCCCTGTTTTTCCTGAGGGAAAAAGTGGTAATATATATTATACTACCACTTTTTTCCCCTGTCCTTTTTTGGCTATTTTGTCCTTCTTTTACAGTAACCCCCTATTAAAAAAAAAAAAAAAAAAAACCCCCCCTTATCTACTGTCACCCCCAAAAGCTAATCAGCAAGCTGAGTCTGCGCCCCTTTTCAAAACGGGGGATTCTCCCCCAGTCGCTAGTACACATTAAGAATGTTGTCTATTTTATTTGGGAGGAAAAAGTGGTAGTATATATAGAGCGACGGAAGCTATTTAGCCCGTTAAAATCCAAAGAGTATTGGGCGGAATGCATCAAATTAACGTTATTTTTTTGTTTAAACAAACGAAACAAAAAAACAGACAAACAAATGAACAGACAAACGAAAAGAAAGTTATTAAATGCTTTTTTCAGAAACTTGCACCATATAACTTGTGTAATAGTTTGTTGCTGTAAGGAAAACGTTCTCATCATCATCTTTATGAAACTTTTATGGCAACCAACCGCTTGTTCCTGACAATTATAAAGTTTATTAAAATATTGGTTTCGGTGGTGCAAGTAGGAAATGTTTTTAACCCTGATACTTGAAAAAAACACTAATTATGTTTGAACTAATGGGAAATTACGTGAGCTAATTGGATATTGTGTTAGCAATAATGGACATTTGAACTGCCTTATGTTGATAATTGGTATGTAATAAACATATATTTGACAATAGAACATTTGAACTGCCTTTGAAGACGATTTGTTGAAAATAGTAGACATTTGACTTAGAAAACCTATAATTAGATTCTGGGGGCGGAGTTGATCTCAATCACCCATTGTGTTTTAAGGACATGGATTAAAGATAATCACCCATTAAGGGAACAATAAGGTAGATCAATCGTCTAGGAAATGGGTCGTCTTACTCTAGTCTAGCAGATTACACGGGTTCCCATGCACCGCCCTTAAAACTAAATTCTAACATGATTTTTAGAATCTATACATCTCCTTAAATAATTTTGATGTTACCAAAATCAAATATTGTCACACTGGGTCCGTTTGACGGCCATCTAGAATCTAAACAGATCAGTCATATTTTAAGGGGGTGCATGGGAACCCCCTTAATCTTCTAGCTGGAGAAAGTGGCGTGGTCCAGCGGTTAGCAAGCTTACCTCTGGAGCAAAGGGTGCTCGGTTCTAATCTCAGTGGGACCACTTGCTGGATTAATTCGAGAACTCAATTTGGGATTTAATTTGTATAACAGATATTGATTAAAACCTGAATACCACTTTCTCCATGGTACATTTGAAATGGGCAAAGGAACCATGAAAGCTTGCACTTCCCATCCGGGCGTGTTGTTTCGTGTAGTGTGTTGAGCTGTTTAAGCTTGCGCCTCCAAGTACATTGTTTATGTGTTCTAGTGATTTTGGGCTACAGGTCACGGATTGAGATTAAATAAAACATTTATTATTAGTATTTATTATAGTCCACGAATAAATCCTCGCCCTTCCTCGCTCTAACTCGCACACAAGTACCCACTCATCCCTGGTATAACATCCCCCCTCACATTTTCTCGCGCTGATTATACTGTCCATCCCGCCTTATCGCATGTATTTACCCGTGCATGTGCTGTAACTAACTACTCTCATCTTTGTTTATATTAGTTGGTGGAATATACCTACGTTAAAGACCCCTTGAATCCATTGTCATATTCTTCTGCAGGTCTTCTTTTGCACAAAAACCCTATTTTTCCTACCTACATACTGTAACAATTAGCCAGAGAACTTGTAAAGCAACATAAATTTAAGTAAATGCTGATCTAAGTTAATGTACAAGTAATCTTTTTAATTGTATTTTTATTAATCCTCTGTTAGCTTTGATGTAAGTAACCCAAATTCTTGGCAACAGCTGTTCTTACGTTTTTGCAATAAAAATCCTTAAGTACTTGTATTTTCTTAGTCCTCTGCTACCTTTGTTTCCTTTACTCTGTGCTTATATTGGTTGCTTCCGTCTTGTCTGACTTGTCACCACATCTTGCCCACAGTATTATTCACTGTTATCTATCGTTTTCCTCTTTGCCTCATTTCTCCTTCCCTTTTCAGCTTACTTCATCTCCTGTCTCAAGTTCCTCGTCTCTCTCACAACCCTTCCTCGATATTACTTTTCTTTTTGAACTATTCTTTTCAGTATACTGCCCTGCATAGACGAACTGCCATTTAACCACCCCAGATTCAGGAAATGAAGACTTCGCGCATCACTCATTTGAATATTTCACCGAACCCAAATTGAACTCATCAAAATTAAACTCCCTTTGCATCACCCGTTACTCACAGACATTCATTATATCTCAAAAAACATGTGACCACCATCCTTCACCACACCCACTAAGAATTCTGGTTCTGACTGCCGCTATCACACAGAAGATAGTTCCACACACAATAATAAAACCATCAAGCAACCACTCATTTTCCATATTCCAATTCAACTGTCGCAGCAATTCACACAAACTCATAATGAAGAAAGAAATCGCTATCTTGATCACTTTAACCACTCATTCACCATCTTAGCATTCTCTGAAACATGAACCATCACCGGACACTACAATATCACCTCCCTTGCAAGTGGCTACAAGTAAATTCCAGGACCGCTCATGAAGATCAAGCGGAAAAAATCACCTCTCACATTGAATCATTGTCACAACACCAGGACCAGACAAGTTGCATTTGACTCACCTTTCATCGATTTCTTACATTAACCACCACTTAAAGAGACCACAAAAACATAACTTTCGAAGTTATTACAGACTGCACGAAACACACAATCCAAAATTTTAAGGAACAGGCTTCGAGCAACTTCTCACTAAACTAAATAAAACCAAACAGTTATGTCTATATTGTCGGTGATTTAATATCAATCTTCTCAAATATTGTACTCATCACACATTAATGACTTTTTTATTTTTTTTTAACTTTAATGGGACAATTAATGACAACTTTCGCATAACAAAGCTACACTCATTGGCAACTTTTTCAAAGACTCCACGCCAGGGATATTTGACACTACAGACACTTCCCAATCTTCCCCTAATCTTCCTCATTACATCCCTTAAGCATGCCACAAAAACAACAATCACTAAATGAGACTACTAGACAGGTACATCCCAGGTCATAACTAATCTAGTTTCCTACCACATATCCACTAGTTTTTTTATGTTGCATAAACTATATGTTTAAAAAAAGCTTTGGGGCCACCCTGATTTTTGACTTAAAAAACAAAATGGCGGCCAAAATATAAATTTTAGCTAAAAATGCGCACAAAAACACAAAATTCCCCCTTGTAATATACAAAGGCACAGATCTTGACTTTGACAAATGGAAAAAAATCGATTTTTAAAATCCGTCACCTATAAAATTCAAAATGGCCGCCATGAACGCTCTTTCCAGCTATACATGGCCATTAAAGTAATTTTAAGATTATATTCGTAATTTGGAAAATGCTTTGTTAACTTATTGTTGAGCTTCTATTGCAAAATCTACATGGCTATAATT
The DNA here is from genome assembly GCA_023653785.1 of Ophioderma brevispina. Lineage (NCBI taxonomy): Eukaryota > Metazoa > Echinodermata > Ophiuroidea > Amphilepidida > Ophiodermatidae > Ophioderma > Ophioderma brevispina. The sequence goes on from JAMKCH010023354.1 coordinate 22,782, forward strand.
TTGCATCGAAATTGAGCCGAGAACAAAATCAAAATGGCTGCCAAAATACCAATATTGAATCAAATTTTTGCTAAAAAGGTATATTTCGGTTGTAAAATGCACAAAAAAACCTGGAAATTTCCCTCTTTTATTGTACATAGGCATAGGCCATTGCCTCGATAACTTAAAATTTCCATTGTTTGATCACGTGACCCAAAAATATAAAATGGCCGCCACAAACGTTAAATGTATAATGTATTAATGTATTTGTATGTATTTTGTATTTGTATGTATGTTTAATGTATTTATGTTTGACTCTTCTACATGTATGTATACAGTTATTATGGTATTATTTTGAGGCTAAATGTAAACGTCCGTCCGTTTGTGTAATGTAAACGTCTGTGCAACGCAAATGTCCATTGTCCTTACGTGTTTTTGCAACGGGGGTGCATCATTTTCAGGCTCTGCCTATCGTTGTACCTCCTCCATCACATTATTTTTTAAGTAATGTGTATATATCTTGTGCTTTTGATGGAAAATAAATAAACTTGATAAAATAAACACAACAGAGTAAGTATAAGTTTAATTCATTCAGATCATAATCATATTAAGGAATGATATTATTACTTGGGTGGTTGAGCTGTACCACAAATGAATAAATGGCTATCATTTTGCCTCAAAATGGCAGCCAAAAAATCAAAATGGCGGCCAGGATACCAACTTTGTCATATAATCCATTATATGTATTGCCGTCGTAAGATTCGCACACAAACTCAGAATTTCCTCTTCTTGGTGTACCAAAGAAGGTAAATTTCCAATTTTATCACGTAACGTGGCCGAATCTTGGCTTGATCTGCATCAGCGTTTTTAGGACGTGCATAGTATTGGTGGTGGTGGGTTGAGCGCTTGGTCCCGGGAACCCTCCCTCTCCAGTTGCAGTAACTTATGGCATTGTGTTTCTTTTCTTCATCTACATACGGAAGCCCATGCAATATTTGTACGAACAGTTGATGCGAGGTGACGACCAACAACTTGCCAAGTCAAAGCCTCTTAACAGTTCCTTAGATTGGAAACCATAAGATAGGGCTCCAGAGAGAAAGCAAGCTCCATTCAAGGCATGGCTGGTCACGGGAACCTACCTTGGTGCGATGCTGCGTCTGCCTTCCACTGGCAGGATGTGTAGTTGTGCGACTAACTCCCAACTGCCGAAGTTCTTGTTGTTTCTTGTAAGCTACAATGTATAGTTAGTTCGTAGAGCCATTCTTGATACAGAGTCCAATGCCTTCTTGGTTTCTTTATTGTCAACCCAAGGAATTTGAAGCAGGTTCTCAGAGTCTGGTTGGTGAATCCTCTGGATACCACTTCTACTGGTATTTCAACTCCCATCCAGCTTCTTGTGCTTGTGGTTATGCCATATTCTCTTCTGCCAGTAGTGTTAGCTCAATGTCAACACCTTCTTTCCTTGCAAGAGAATAGATGGTGACATCTGGTCTCTGTGACATGGTGTCTGTTTTTGGCGGGAATTTGATAAGGCGTATGTCACCACAGTCCACACAGAGCACACGGTCCAACAGCATGTTTATTCCATGTCTTCAGGTACATTCAACCAAATTCCTTGGCATCACAATCGATGGCAAACTAACATGGAATGAGCCCATTAACTCTATCACTACCAAAGCGTCTCACGCAATAGGCACAATCCACAAAGTCAAACACCACCTTCCAGAGAGTGAAAGGCAGCTGAGACAGTCTTGTCCACACTAAGCAACGATGTAAGGTCATGTGAGGTCAAGTTGTAGGTCTTACAGCTTGACCTCACATGACCTTTGACCTAGGTATATGATCTTTGACCTCATCAACAAATGAGGGATCCCACATTGCACCTATAAACCAAGATTGGTTCCAATTGAACTTCAACTTTTCAATTGAGGTCAATTTTACATTTTCAGCCCATCTTACAACTTGACCTGTCATGACCTTTGACCTTGGTATGTGACCTTTGATCTCATCAGCAAATGAGGAATCCCACGTTGCACCTATGACTTAAGTTTTGTCTAAATTCATTAAACTATGTGGATATTATAAGCAAATATTAACCCTTTTTCACAACAACAGACAACAGTGGACAAAGTGATCCCTAGGTGCCTTCTTGCATTAAGGCAGGCGACACAAAAAATGACACTTTCTTGCATAGGGCTTTAACAATCGAGAAAATGTAAACATGCAATTTAGTGAAGCGTAGGTAATAGAATCACGCATCACACACACGAACGTATAAACACGATGAGGCTCGATTGCTCGATACACGAGGAAACTGAGCATATTAAAAATATATAGAAAAGATGAAACAGTTTACCAACCCAATGTGTTACAATTAGACAACATTTAAAGGTGACCCTCATTGCTCGGACGGCATATATCAAGCTATTTACCAATGGACAGCTTATGACTTCAGGATGCCAAAAATATCTTTTCCAAAAAAATAATCGTGTAATATAGCCGCTATAAACCAAAAACTAACCCTATATTTCGTTGCGATTTTACGCCCAAAAAATACGCTTAAGCTTTCCTTCTCTGACCTTGGCAAATTCGTGTGACGTAGGCGATTGCACAAGTCTTGTTGCGCAATGCATCTTCCAATAGCTTTCCAATGTAAAGGAACCCCAAATCGCTCCTCTTCTCCTGTGTTGAATTTCGCCAATATAGCGATAAATTTTGGTTGACTAGGTTCCTTGATCTCTGTAGATTGGTAATTATAATTCCCGGCTTCATAAGTGTGCAAGAAATGTGAAAAAATCGCTTGAATTTTCATCGCTTAAGATGAATCGTGAGTAGCGGGCAGAGCTCAGAGCAAAGCTGTGTTTACACGCAAGTGTGAGATTTTGACCACCACTCATGCTACTGGGAGTACTGGAGCATAGGTTGTGGCAACCGTTCCAGAGCGGAGCTATTCATTATATTGAGCGCTGACCACAATAACAGTAGCGAATCTCGCTACTGCTTCTTTTAAATTTGTCATTATTTTTCCAGGTTAGAGGCAGAGGGTAAGAGGGAAAAATTCTAGGTCAAAAAAAAAAATAAATAGCTGTCCTTTGAGGTTAGTGAGGGAGACCTGCTCCTGGAGCATGGGTGGTGGTAAAAAACTACTGCTTGCGTAAAGACACGGCTCTTCCATTGATTTACGTTACACCCTCTTATGCTAACCGATGGAACTGCATGAGGTATAGGCGCTATCAGTGGGAGTAACGGTGAATATCTTAATCTACTTTTCTCAGACCGGGAAAGAGTCACTCAACTATAGTTATTGAACCTTTTTATTAATGAATCACTGTTGGCTTTGCTATTGGGTTTCCGGTAAAGTCTTGGCTCATTGAGCGTAACATGGCGGTAATTACTTTAACTAGCGACAATTTGTTTACCATCACAAAATTGCCTCAATACTGCGAAACAAGGAATTCAGTATGTTTAAAATGCCGACTGAAACGCCTTCTCTGATGACTGAGTGGGATAGAGCCATCAAATCTACCAGATACTTCAACAGACAGTTATATGTATCTGTATTGCTCATAATTCTGATTTAGTTGTGCAAAATTTAGAGAAAATAATGGTAAGTCTTCGAAAGCGTAGAAGCGATCGATACAAATGAATGGGAGTTTTGTTTGCTTGCATCGACGATTGCACAATCGGTGACGTCATCACCTCACAGCGCCCAAGTCAATTTCGCTGAAGTGGTGTTGATAGAAAGACGAATTTCATTTTGGCTGTTGTAACCAAATCGTGAGTAGCATAAATATGACACAGTTACATATAAATTCGCTTTAAAATAAGCTTTCCATTGGTATATAGCTTAATATATGCCGTTCGAGCAATGAGGATCACCTTTAAACAAATTCCGAGTCGATACAACCCAACATGAAAATTTGCAAGGATGTGCCGACGCGGGAATCTAATCCACGACCTTCCGATCTCCAGACGGACGGCCTAACCACAATGCCACCAGCCCCTGCTGATAGTGATAAACGGCAGTGTACTGAGGCTAATAAAGGACAGTCGGAGTATATACCACTGATCTCTACGTAATAGATAATATATCTGACCCCGGATTCTGACACCACGAATTAAAGATCTTGATACGGAGTTATTCGAGGTGACTACCGAATGTTGACCGCAGGTTGGTGCTAAAGAAATTTTAGCTAAGAAGATATCCTATCTTAGGCAATCCTTAAAAAGGCTATGTCTTACTAGGCTGAGAAAAATAACTTAAATTCTAGGTGAAGCTGGAAAAAATTGCAATAGAATTTCTTTCACCACAATGCATTTCTTTAATCTCCCCAGAATGCCATACTAAAAGTCCAGAAAAATCCAAGTGATGGAAATATGACTAATTTGCATAAATCCAAAATGGCCGCCAATCCTAAGATTTTTACAAGGATTTTGTTGTACTACTTATCTAAAAAAATATTTTGGCACCTATAATGCCTTAATGTGGTATATTTATAATACATTATATTGTATGTCTTATACAGACACCATTCATTCTTGACAGAAGTGTACTTAATTTGCATAAATCCAACATGGCCTCCAATTCTAAGATTTTTACGTGTTATATTGCTTATATAATATTATTTTGCCACCTAAAATGCCTAAATTTATTACATTTATGACTATTATATTTTATTTGTCTTATACAGACACCATACATGCTTGGTAGAAGTATACCTAATTTGCATAAATCCAAAATGGATGCCGATTCTACAATTTGGAGCAAGATGTCAAACTTTTAATCGGTTATATACATCTATTATTGCACTTACATGACCAAAAACACATTTAGATTTGTTTTCACTATCACTGGCTTAGAGCAACAACACCTCCATCTTGCACCCCTCACACACACACAAACACACACACACCTTTTTCAATACACCAAGATACACCAAGTTTTCATCGAGAATCCAGTTTTATCGACTGAGAATCAAAGTTTTTTTAAATGGTAAACCAGGATCTTCAATCGAGATTCCAATTTCTTCATCGAGAATTAGTTTTCAATCAAAGCTTTTCCTTTGGCGATATACCAAATTACCATCAAGAATCCAGGTTTTTCAATTGATAATTGGGGACTTATGACCTCAGTCGTCAGTGACGTGGCTAATTGTGTGCAGGTGAGTAGGGTGACGTTGACCCATGCTTTCCTATCAAGGTCACAACCTTTGGGTTTGCTAGATAGGCTGTCAACAAACTGCTTTAGGTTCAAGGTAGAAGACGACCAAAGCTCAGACCATCTGGCGTTGATCCACAATGATCCATGGGGATGCTGCGACTGCAGTGTCATGGATTGGGTAGCAAAGTGATTCCGTGGAAATATCTGATCCTTAAATAGTGTTGGTAGAAGGAATAGGTTACCAGGTTCGTCACACTTCTTGGCGACCTTGATTGTCTGAAGGATCCTCCAAAGGTTTGCAGGAGATATGCCAGACAGAATTGGAAGATATTCTACAGACGTCGCTAAAAGGCAACCGTTAACAAGTCTCATTGCATCATTCAGAATGACATCAATCCTGTGTGAATGTACACTGCGAGTCTGTGACTCCATATTGGTGCGGCATATTCAGCGGTTGATGCCAAAGCAACAGTTGATGTGTGTAAAGTGTCAAAGGATGCACCCCATCCAGCCCCCGTGAGCCTTCTGAGGAGGTTGACACAAGACTGAGTCTTGGCAGCGACTGTCTTGGTGTGTTGATGGAAAGTAAGGCTGCGGTCATTTATGACGACAAGGTTCTTTGGTGTTGGATCGCGTGACGGTTTTTCTCCATCTAGAATGATGTTAATTTCTATTTTAGTGCAGTGCTTTGCAAGGTGAAAATTAGAGCCGACATTCTTGGGTTTGCAGAGTTTCAAGTGCCATCGGTGGAATAATTGGCTTACAGTGATATGGTCTTTGAGGCCTTAGAAGCACCAAGGCCTCAAAGGAATCAGCAGCTATTCCAAGTACCGTATCGTCTGCGTAAGAATACTGCAAAGAAACTCCCTTCGGCATATCTGAGACAAATGTTGAAGAGACTGGATGCCAGGACATAACCTTGTGGGACATCATTCCAAAGTTTGGGCTTCCTATAGCATTGCCCATTTGATGTCCCCAGGACAAAAGATCCGGGATGAGCAGTATTATGAACTTGACAAGCTTGACATCAGGGAAGATTTTGAGTAGCTTAAGGTAGAGACCTCCGTGTCAGACTGTATTACAGGCAGCAAATAGATAAATACTGCTTCAAACTTTTGCTTCTTCTTGAAGGCTGTCTCGATATCATTGGCAAGTCTTGCTATCTGATCTGAAGTTGATTTACCTCTTTGAAAGCCAATTTGGGTGAGTGGTAGCTTTGCCTTGACCGAATCGTTGATCCTACTGAGTATGTCTCCCAAGCAGCTTATTCGAGATAGCGGCGAGATGGATCTGTAACCCTTGGGCTCACTTGCTGGTTTCTTGGGCTTCAGGATTACACTGACCTTTGAAGTCGTCCATCTTGAGGGAATTGTTGATGATCCCATAGAAGTAGAGAGAAAGAATTGGAGCCATCACACAGCATCAGATGCCATATGCTTCCAGAATTCTCAACGGATGCTGTCATTGCCAGGAGCTTTCCCATTTTTGAAAACTTTGATTGCTTCGGTGATCACATCATAGGTGGATGGATGGTTAAGACATGGGACTCGACGGTCGAGAGGTTTGTAGAAGACGTTTAATCGCTTCGTTAACAGCACGAGCGTAGGTTTTGCCTGTGAGGTCTTGCCACTTTCCATTGTGCCAAGTACTGAGACGATGCAATTTGCAGAGACAAGACACTGCTTAACTGGACAGCTACGACCAGTGAGCTTGTTTGATGGTGTTCCAGGCCTTGCAGCTTGAGTGGGTAAAGTTGATATTCGATATCTCCCCCTCGTCGCATTCCTTGTCCCAACAGGGGGTGTAGGGGGTTCTGCCTCTTGGAATGGAATGTTTAGCTGCTTGGTGGAGCATAGAGCAGAAGTCAGAATGTGTCGTTGATGTTAGAAAACTAATGGATCTTTGGTATGAAAATAAGTACAAACACCTGCGTATCCGTTGTGGTCCTGGATTTTGGTTGGGGCCACTGACCTCTATAATACAAGTATTAGCGGATAAAAAATACGTCTAGGTGAAGGAAGCTGGAAAATTGGCATAGAATTTTCTTCACCACAATGCATTTCTATAAGGTCCCCAGAATGCCATTCTAAAAGTCCAGAAAAATCCAAATGTGTAAATATGACTAATTTGCATAAATCCACAATGTCCGCAATCCTATATTTTTACAAGGAATTTTGTGATATTATCTAAAATATATTTTGTGGCACCTATAATGCCTAATTAGGTAATATTTATGAACATTATTTGTAATGTCTTATCAACACCATTCTTCTTGACAGAATGTACTATTTTGCATAAATCCAAAAGGACCGTCAATTCTTAGATTTTTACACTGATTGTGTAATGCCTTATTCTAAAATATTATTTTGCCACTCAATGCCTAAATTTATTAAATTTTTGCTTTATTATATTTCATTTGTCTTATACAGACCATACATCTTGGTAAAGTATAACTACTTTGCATAAAATCCAAATGGCGGCCAATTCCTTTCTACACTTGAGGAGCAAGATGGTCAAACTTTGAATGGATATATCCATCTATTATTGCACTACAGGACCAAACACACCTTTATATTTGTTTTTCACTATCACTGCTATATACTGGTTAGAGCAACCCCACCTCCATCTGAAACACGCCCCTCACGCACTCACACGTGTGGTCGGAAAATTGTACATTTGGTATCTATAATTTAATATACTTTTAACCTTCATGTAAAATTGTGCAATTGACCCAGGCGGTCCGAGGACGATGTATTTTTTCAATACACCAAGACACAACACAAGTTTTCATCGAGAATTCAGTTTTATCGACTGAGAATCCAGTTTTTCAAATGGTAAACCTTCAATCGAGTATTCCAATTTCGTCATCGAGAATTAGTTTTTCATCGAAAGCTTTTCCTCGGCGATATTTAATACCATCGAAATTCCACGTTTTTCAATTGAGAATTGGGGACTTAAGACCTCAACATTCATCATGACGTGGTAATGTGTGTTCGGTTCTCTGATTCCGTTGAGTGCTTTCCTATCACGGATACAAGCTTGGACTTCTTTAATAGGCTGTGCAACACCTGAATTTCGGTTCACGAGTGAAAAGGACCATTGGCTCAACCATCTGGCATTGATCCACAATGATCCATGGTGGATGCTGCGACTGCGTGTCATGGATTTGGGTAACAAAATGATTCCGCGGAATTCTCTGATCTTTGAAATAGTGTTTGGGTAGGGGGAATAGGTTACCAGGTTCGTTACACTTCTTGGCGATCTTGATGTCTGAAAGATCCGCCAAAGGTTTGCAGGGGTATGCCAAACATAATTGGAAGATATTCTACAGGGATCGCCAAAAGGCAACCGCTAACAAGTCCCCATTTGCAAAAATCATTCATAATGACATCAAACTTGTGTGAATGTACACTGTGCAGCGTATTCAGCAGTTGAGTATGCAGGGTGCAAAAAAAATGTTTGTTTTCTTTCCTCAGGATCAACATACAATGTTCACATACATACCTCCAAGACTTTCAAAATCCAACCATTTCTCGGAGCGGCGCTCCCATCTCCCGCATTTTTTGCACGCTCTGTGAGTATGCCAACGCAACAGTTGATGTGTGTAAAGTGTCAAAGGATGCACACCATCCAGCCCCTGCATCCTTCGTAGGAGGTTGACACCAGACTGAGTCTTGGCAAGCGACTGTCTTGGTGTGTTGCTTGCAAAGTAGGCTGCGGCAATTATACGACAAGGTGTATTGGGTTGGATCTGATTACAAGATTTTTTTCATCTAGAGATGTTATTATTCAGCGCAGTGGTTTGCAAGGTGAAAAATAGAGCCGACAGTCGTCGGTTTGCTGATTCAAGTGCCATCGGTGAAAATTGACTTCCAGTGATATGGTCCTTTGAGGCCTTAAAGCACCAAGACCTCAAAGGATCAGCAGCTATTCCAAGTAGCCGACTCGCGTTCGTAGGAGTACTGCGAAGAAACTCCTTAGGCATATCTGAGATATAAATGTTGAAGAGATTGGGTGCCAGGACACAACCTTGTTGGGGCAAACCATTCCGAATGTTTGGGCTTTCTATGACATTGCCCATTTTATGTCCACAGGACGATGATCCGGGAATGAGCATATTAGTAACTTGACATCTTGACATCAAGGGAAGATTTTGAGTAGCCAAAGGTAGAAACCTCTTCTTGAAGGCTGTCCTCGATAGCATTGGTAATCTTGCTATCCTGATCTGTTGTTGATTTACCTCTTTGAAAGCCAATTGGGTGAGGGGTAATTTGTTTTGACCTCGTATCATTTGACCTCCTGAGTACCAGTCCTTCCCAAGCATTTTCAAATACATGTGAGATAGCAGTGAGATAGGTCTGTAACTCCTGGGCTCCAACTTGCTGGTTTCTTGGGCTTCATGATTAACACTGAACTTTAAAGTCATCCATCTTGAGGGAATTGCTGATGATCTCATAGAAGTAGAGAGAAAGAATTGGAGCCATCGCACACCTTCAGGTGCCATATGCTTCCAGAATTCGAATTGGTGCTGTCTTGCCGGGCTTTCCCATTCTTGAAAACATTTGACTTTTGTTACCACACGAGCGTGGCTTTGCCTGTGGGTGGGTTATGGTCTTGCCCCTTTTCATTAGTGACAAGTAGTGAGACGATGCAATTTGCAGAGACCAGGACACGCTTAACTGTGCACTACGACCAGTGACTTGTTTGACGGTGTTTCCAGGCCTTCAGCTTGAGTGGTAAGTTGATACTGGATATCTCCCCCTCGTCACATTCCTTGCCCCAACAGTGGGTTTGGGGTGCTGGCCTCTTGGAATAGAATGTTTAGCTGCTTGGTGGAGCATAGAGCAGAATTCAAATATGTGTCATTGAATGTTAGAAACTGAAGAAGTCATGTTTGGCAGTTGGATGATAATAACTATGAGTGTTGTTTGACTTTGCCACTTTGGCTTTCTGGTTCATCTCTTTTGTAGAAGGCCGAGGTTACATTGTGTCACTGATCCAACTAGGACCGTGGTCCTGATCTGTGAATCTATGAAGGATCTTTCTGGAGGCAGCGGGATTGGAATGTCTCGATGCTGTTGACAGGTCGGAGATGTAAACGCCCATGATTTGCTTGATTAGTTAGGCAGGTCTTCGTATCCGTGTCCAACAACTGTGGTTCTCAATATGATCCAGCCAAAGACTGGTACAACGTCTGGCTGCTTTCACTGAACTTTCCGCAAGGTCCTTGTTTGTGCATTGATTGCTCCCAGTGGCAACCAAGATATGTTCATTGTCTGTGGTGCTTTTCCACAGTCACGGTCAACATGTAGTGTCCTGATCTGCTTCCAGGTGACCCTTACTACAAAATCAGTTGGCGGTGATGAAATAGTCATTCTCCACCACAAATAACATCTTTATGAATATTTTTATTGGCAGTGCCTACTTTTAGCCACTGGGTGTATGCAATAAGGCACACACGAGCTTCACAAGTTACCAATATATTCCATTAGAAATAGATTAATATGGAATATAACTTTAAAGTCCATCAAAGTATGTTACATATTCACAGACATTTTGTTTTCACAAAGTTTTGATCAAATAAAGGCAAAACTGTAGAACTTGACAGCCAATTGGGTTTTTTACAAGTAAGACTATCTTCTCTCTATAACATGTGAAGAATAATACACTGGTTTGAAATGTCAATTTATGTACTGCAAACTATTCTAGAAGAGAAATACAGCAAACATTAATAAATCCTGAAATGAGCGGCCATTTTTGATTTATGCAATTAGTTATGCTTCCAATCACACTCAGGTTCGTATTGCAATAACTTATGCAGTCATTATATACTTATTTTAATTGAAACCTATTCCATTTTAAGGGCTGCAACAGTAATTTAGAACTAGCTAAAAACAAAAGGATGTAAAAACATAGGAATTGTCGGGGCCCGCATTTTTGATTATTGCAAATTATGCTGTACTTCCAGCCACTTTGTTTTTTTTGGACGTTTAGTATGTCCCATCCTGGGACCTTTAGAAATTGCATGTTGTGAAAAAAATTCTATTGCAATTTTTCCCAGGTCATATCCATATATTTTCCATCCTATATAGGCGGGCGGCGATCGAAAACACTGACCTGACGTGGGAGCCCGCTATCAAGTATATACGCATTCCAAACTATTGCAGGACATCTTCCTCAAGGCGTGGGATCGCAGCAAGAGCACAATTTTCGGATATTGGGATTTTGTACACACTAGTGATTTCCTCACCTCATAATTTTGCCTTGACATTAAACCCTCACACGATAAAACAAGCTTATGTTAAAGTCCGATTCCTTAGCTTTCTTCATGGCAAATTTCATTTAGTAACACGTCACTTTTACAGGTACATGTCCATTTTTACCATGTAATCCTAATCAAAAAGCAACGGCGATATCCATTGACAGATTTGATTTTTCATCCTTGATATTGTCCGTTTGGGAATTCCGTTTCATAAATATAAACTAGACTGATGGATTCTTTAGATTCTTGCTTTCGTATTATACCTTATTGTCCCAAACAATCTCCAAAACCAATAGGACCTTTTCTCCAAACCACCATACGTTTAGATTGTAAGCAATACAATGCATAATATGTCCGGGCACGGTAATAATAGTTTTGTAATGTCTGGCCGCTGTTCCTTTTATCGTATCGATTGTGTCTCTTTTGTTGCCCCACCTTATTTATGTGGAAAGTGGCCTTCTGGCTATGCAAACAAAAGAAATAAAAGGAGATAGGTTACGAGACAAACATACCATTCTGTCAGGCTGAATGCCACAGCGTTGCTTGTTGGTTGGTTGGTTGGTTATGTTGAGGGCGCCTTCAACTTAAAAGTTATTGCGCAAAAGTTAAATTCGTTAAAAATATGGCGCAATATGGGATACAATTACAGTTCTAATTTTGGTGTTTTTTTTTTTTACCTTCTTAGTTGACTATTTTGAAGGCTTACATACTTTCACTCTTTCATTGTGGACTTTCGCAAAGGGCAGTTTGAGAAACAACCGCTACACAGCTTGAATAATCGGACGCTCACTTGGGAGCAAACCAGATTCTTTGGTGGCGTCTTCAAGGTACGATTTAAATAAATCTGCGTCATCATCAATCACTATACATCCTGGTCACAAACCAAATGCGAATGACTCCTGTGATCGATCCGTATCACAGTACTAACGGTCTCTTCTTGAGCGGAGGATTGGTCTATATCCTATCCTTTTCCACCCCTCTGGAACGCGATCCAGATCATACGCCTGAGCTGGCACATACTGACACTAGTTATTGCTTGGGAGTTGCTACGGCTTCTCCGGCCACCATGCGACAAGCCGCCTTTTGTCTGGTCTCGTCTCTTTGTAGAAGGGGACTTCCGCTTCTTTTCTCTTCTCGTCCTTCACGGTGCGAAGTGATGTAGTCAGAGTTCCCGTTCGCACTGCATGGTGGTTTTCCGACTCGTCTGCGAAACTGGATTACTTCTCTTAGTTTTTCCATACGATTTCAGAAAAACTGCGCTACCTTGACATTTCAAAGTAAATATCGGTTCACTGGTGACACTCAGCTCTGTATAACTTTAGACAGACTGGTCCGTACAGGGAAAATTCTGGAGTATCCATACATTTTCCGGACAGGTTAGAAGTAACCATTGTCCGGCTTACTCATAAAGTCCGGGAACAATGGTGAACCAGAGTTCATCGATTCAGTTGACCTCTTTACGCAACATTAGTTTCACCTTTATGCCGTCTCGTCTATGGAGCCCCTGACTAAATGGCTCCCACCCCCCCCCCGGACTATAGCCTGCTTATTTTCATTCATTCATTCACACCGGTACCAATCTCACGCCCTCACTCAATCAAAACCAGTGAAGGAATCAAACGTTTGCTTGCTATTAGTGTCGCGTAAGCAGGACTATATTCAAAATATGAAAGTTGTGGTGTTTATACAAAATGCCATTTCTATGGGTCAAAGGTCAATTCCAGAGATATAATACTGTCAATATTCCTGAGTCATAGTTTGAATAGACCAGCTAACATCCTACATCACTTCTTTTGTTGCCTGAGAATCCATTCCTGCGAATCGTTATGGCCCATAGTATTAAAACTCTAACAGATACAATTGCCCAGTGTGTAGCAGGCCGACCTATTTCAAGATACCAGGCCCTAACATGTTTACAAACATTGCTGTTAACTGATCTATACAATGTTAGAGATACCACCGATGAGCGTGGATTATGCATATACTAAATATATGTTTATTACAAAACAAGAGATGTTACATAATTATTAAACAGACACACGTTAAATTAATTATCATGTAGCTGCGAATATATTTTCTGGAATACTTCTATATGGTTGGTTGGTTGTTAGGTTGAATGGCGCTTTCAGCAACAATGGCTATGTGCGCCAGTTACAATGTTGCCAATAATAGTCCATTACGCAATTCTATTCATGCCATAGTGGGAGACAGGTGTTACTGCATGACCGTTGCAAAACCGCACGTCAAACAATAAGAAACGGTGTCTTTACGGAGCCACCAGCCTGTTCACCTAGACTTCTCCAAGCCCTATTCACGTCCAAGCTCTATAGTCGCTGGAATTCCAAGCGTCAGTAGTGCAGGTAAGAACAGAGCTGGTCAATCTAGGCTTCAAGGCCATTACCCATATGTCCCCGTTAGTTCATCCAGGCGGTCTCCGGCCTCGTATCCAAAGCTCGAGTCGCTGGGAACTCCTAGACCGTCTACGGCCTCGCATCCAACCTCAAGTCGTCGCTGGTAAATCCAAGCTATAAACTCGTGCTGGGACGACAGTGGTAGGCCTATCCATTCCGAGAATTAAACCGTGTCGGGACGACACTGGTAAGCCTGGGCTATCCGTCTGGTACCACAAGGTGGTGGGGTTTGGGCTGCCCGCGAACACATCCTGTACCGGTGTGAAAGCAGATATAGTCCGGTGGGAGCCATAGTCCGGGGCTCCATAGACGATAACGGAATAAAGCGTGAAACTAATGTTGCGTAAAGAGTCAACTGAATCGATTGCCCTATTGTTCACCATTGTTCCCGGACTATGAGTACGCCGGACAATGGTTACTTCTACACCGGTTCTACGGGCATTACCAGACAATACTTCTATCTTTTTTTTGCTTTTCACGTCGTCTACTTCATTTTCATTTATATAAATCTTGTGGTGTCGCTGTGAGTAATACTAACGCATTGATTGGCCTTTATTGGTGTTCAATAGAAAACAATACATAAAATCTGAATGCCCAAAGACCGAATACCTTCGGTAGATTAACCGCTGCACGCGCTGGACTGTTTCTTGCTGATAGACTCGTACACATGTGAATATAGCAAGGGCATCTGGTGGTTTTATTTAAAGAAAATAGTTAAGCTTATGTTCCTATAAATGTTAAAATTATAAACAATGTATCCAAACTGGTACTGATCACTTTTAGAATCCGTGGAATGAGCAGGGGTACCCAACAAACCCCTAAAACCCTCCATGGGATGCGTACATTGTCTCCGTGTGGTTTATCAAATGAACAACAACTCGC
>JAMKCH010023355.1:0-19662 GCA_023653785.1 Ophioderma brevispina
TAAAAAAAATTACCAGAGGGAATTGTTTAGTGGAGAATTTTTTAAGTTCACCCAATTTAAGTTTGATTGTTGAAATGTTATGTGAAACGTCATAACTGTAAGGGTTACAAAATAGGATTTACGTTTCAAGCGGAATGACAGAGTTTGCAAGCGATGGGTCGGTCGGATTGGTAATGGTCTGTCTGGACAACGACGTTTACGTTAGCAAGTGCCGTGACGGTCACCGTTATGTCGCTTTGCCAAAAAGATTGCTCATTGCCAAAATTGATATGCAAGCCATCGCTTTGCCAACGCAACCATGGCCATGCGATGTGTCGCTTGCCAAGGGGACGTGCCGAAAGTCGCATGGCATGGAATCGGTCGCCATTGGCAATGGTTTGGCTTGCAGCGACGGTCAAACGCTTTTTGGAAGCACACGTTGTATCACTTTTCATAGCCCTAGATCGGAAAGGGCGTATATCCAAAGAACAATCCGAAACTGGAGATAACGCTTTGTTAACTGGAGATAACGAGCTGAACCACAAATAACGCGTCTATCTAGGGGTTAACAAAGATGAAACCCCAATACACGCGCCTTCTTATCTTAAGTTAACGAAGCTTATCTCGAGATAGATAACAGAGTGAACTCCAGAAAGGACCGTTATTTTGGGATTCAGGTTTGTTATCTCCAGATAAGGCCGCGATTGGGGTCTCAGCTTTGCTAACTCCAGATAAGGAGTGTTTTTAACTCCCAATAAGGGCTCGTTATTGGGGGTCGCTGTGTTATGTCTAATAAGCTTTGTTAAATCTAGATAAGCCCGTTATTGGGGTGTCGTTTTGTTAACCCAGATAAAGGCGCGTTATTTGGGGTCAGCTTTGTTATGCGGATGAGAACGACCGTTTCTTGTGGTTCAAGACTCTGTTAATCTTGAGTTAACGGGACGTTAATTGGTGATAAGGGGCCTGATCCTTAGATTAAGGTGTTATTATCTGAGATTAAGCTTTGTTAACCTCAGATGAAAGAGCGTTAATTTGGGAGGTTCAGCTTGTATATCGAGATAAGGACCGTTATTGGGTTCAGCTTTGGTACCCACAGACTGAGGAATCGTGGTTGGGTTCTTCAGCTTTGTTATCTTGATTGTCACTGCAGCGTTATTTGGAGATGATTAAGGGGCTTTATTCCCGTGATACGGCTTTCTTATCTAGAGATAAGCTTTTGTTCACCCCAGATAAGGACCCGTTTTGGGGTCAGCTTTGTTAACTTAAGATTAAGGACCGTTATTTGGAGATAGCTTTGTTAACCCCAGATAAGAAGAGTTATTTGGGGTTCAGCTATTGTTATCTCCAGTTAAAGGAGTGTTATTTGGAGATAAGGCTTCGTATCTAGGGATAAGAAGAAAGTGCTACACTTGTGCTGCCCGTACACGTTGGGCAAGTACGTGACGATCCGTTAGCCGTGTGCCAACGTGATTCGGTCTTGCCATACAGATGCAACATTCGCTTACAGCACACTCATTGCTTTTCAATGAACCGGCACGTGCCCACGAGACCATCCGGAAACGTCGATTGTTTGAATATGAAAAACAAAAACACCGTTCGTCAGTCCGAAACCTTGAAACACGTCGCTGGTCAATGGTTTTAATACTAGCGCAGTTTTAAAAATTGCTGTCTTGTAAACATGGCTATTCCGAAAGTGAAAAACTCGAGGCTATTCCGGAAAGTAAGGCCGCTACTCCGAAAATTTAAAACATAGAGGTAGTCCGAAAGTGAAAAATACGGAGCTAGATCGACAGTGTAAAACTAGGAACTAGTCCGAATTTGGACTTGCGCCGGTTAAAGAGGCGTGACATGCGTAGTCTGAATGCGGAAAAAGCACCAAAGTTGAGCAAAAACTTGAAAAAAATGCGCTAGTCCGGCCCGAACTAAATATTTGGATAAATAGGCAGGTTTTTCACTTTCGACCAAGCTAGTATATATAGTAACCCTTTCGACACCCAGAATTATTTTTACACTGTTGCTCATAACGTTGGATAATTTTTTTTTCAGCCCAATCTTAAAAATATTTCTGTTTGAACGCATCAGCTCAGAAAACCATATTAGAGTAGGGAATGATACATAAGTCCCCAATACCCAGGTTAAGTGAATCCATGACATAATTCCTTGAATTACAAAACAATGCCTTTGTTGGGCGCTATAAAAGACAGACCGCTGTTGTGGTTCCTTTTCCCTGGCTCCAAAGCAGGGGTGTAATGAGCCTCCGTTTTTAAGATGTTGGTGTTCCTTTACAACAAAAACTGACACAGATGTCGCACGGCGAGCCTAGTCAATCGGAATTGTCACTTAGCCAGACGAGTGCTTGTGCACTCCGACCGGTAAGGGTACCAAACAAGCCAAAGTCGCTGATTTCCGGGCTATCGCAGTCGTGTATGTTCTGTAAAAAATCCGCCACTATATATTCCACAGGTGGGTCATGTGAGGTCACGAAAATCTCAGGACGGCACACAACGATGACTAAGACGAAGATGATCGCGCGACTGCTTAATCTGTTGCCGTAGAGCCGTGGAAAATGCCAACAAGCCGTCTCGTCGTGAAGAAGACACTATGGAATAACGTTACCCTCCAAACTGTAAATCGGAGATGCTTCAACATGGGGAAACTGCCAAGACAAATGGACCAAATGTCCACGACTAACCGTTCATCAGAGAGTTGCTTGACTTCGCTGGTCTAGGGAACACAGAAGACTACAGCTAGGTTAATGGCGAAGCGTTGTCTTATGAAGGAGGGCCGGAACAAACCTTGCCCTTAAGAAGAAGACAAATGGCTCGTCGATTACGTGGTGCCGAAACCCTCCGAGAGACTTTAGCAGGCATCGACCTCCTTAAGGTGGTGGAGCCTCAGGGATGGATGAACGGTATGCATTATGGAGGGAAAACGTAACTGGGTGGTGCCAAATGGAAGCATGAACGCCGTAGTGTACCTGGACATTCTGTAAAACTACTGCCTGCCACATGCCCAGAAGGGTTTATGCAAACATTTTACCGCTGCAAGACGACAACCGCCACGACGCCACAGGGCCGACTGAGTGAGACAATTTCGGAGGGCCAAGTGGGTGGGTGCATGATAACATGGCCTGGCTTGACTCCACTGATATGAAAACTATCGAACATGCCTGGATGCATTGGCCGAGCGATCAATGGACAGGACACTTTTCTCAGTCCTACAGGAGTTAGCTCAGTTACTGACCCATGAGTGGAACGCTCTGACCATTGACATCATAAACACACTTGTGGATAGTGTGACGCGACGGCTTGACGCACTGATCATGCCAGGGGTTAGCATGTACTCGTATAATGACTGATTGATCTTTAAAACACTACCATGGAACATTTTCGATGCATTGAAATCGCCCAAAAAAATGTTATCTGTAAAGCTGACTAATGCCGAAAAAAAATGATTAACTAAATCCTTTTAAAATCAGCTGTTACAAAATACCCCTTTCCTGTCAGGCTAAGGATACAGTTCGTAAAGTGTTTAATGGGACAAAATTTATGGTGAATGTTAGTATAGAAGAGGGACTAATCAATCAACTAGTGTGGCGATAATACACCAGGCTAGACATCATAACTCCACAATGTCAGGATCAATGACATTAAAAAGTGGGTAAAAATTTTATTCCAAACTTACTGAGCAAATACTGTAGGTTTCATTTTTGAACTGTACCTAAGATATGTCTAGATCTCTCAGCCGTAGCAATTCACGTGCATATTGTTTTTTTCTCCATGTCAAAACTACTCTTTCTGAGTTATAATAAAGGACATTATAAACTTTCTAAATGATATAGTCTAGGCGAGGGGTTGTGAAAAATAAGGTTAGATGATGAAAAAGCATGAAACTTGGCACCAAATGGATCAAAAAAACATTCTAAACATTCAGGCGGTGGTGGGGTGGAGCCATTAACTCTAGTATAGGACAAAGGTGCTAGGCAACGCATTTTCCTTAGCAACCGGTCAAGGATGGATATGAGTGACACAATGATATTCAATGATAGATGTTTTTATATCTACAACTTCAAATTCATATAAACATTATTTTGAGCACCTGACCAACAACCACAAGACCAAAATTGCAGTGCTAGGCAACAATTTCATTAGCAACCAGTAGAAAATTGCCTGTTGACCACAATTTCTTATAAACTACATCATACGTTATTATCAAAAACATTCTCTGATTATATTCACGCTGAACATTATAACATCCCCGCATGATCTAACACAAAATGAAGCCATGCACATCAGCTATCTAGGGGCTAAATGTGTCCTTTGGCAGCTAGACACAAAGAATGTTTGACACATCCTACTGATAGTGGTAAATAAAAGTTTTAGATCTAGTTTTATTTGCCCTGCTGAGAATGAGGGTTGGCCATATTTAACTCACACTCACAACAATCCCTCTTACCCCTCCCCCAACTTTGCCCAATTCAGCGCACCTCCATCATCAAACCACACTCATACTCTCCTTATGATTCTTCCATGTCCTCTTTGGTCGTCCCCTCCTCCGTGAACCACCCACCTCGAACTCCAAGGCCCTTCTTAAAACAATGCTCCGTATCCCATCCACAGAACATTGCCATACCAACGTACACCATTCGCCTTCACCAACCGGTCCAACCACTTTTCCAAACAAACATCGGCATAGCGTCTTCAATCTTGTCCTATCTTCTTCCAATTTCACACCACACAATCGCTCTTGCATCTCAAATCCCCATGTCCACTCCCGTACAGGCATCACGGATCGCACAACTTTATACACCATACTTTCATCTTCAAAAGGAAAAATCTTTTTCCCCATGTTGCAACTTCCCATATTCCCTAAACTTCACCTATCCATACCTCACTCTAGATGTCATAGCCACCTCGCATCCACCATTTAAAATGACACAGAGGTGATATTGTGTCAATCCCACAATACACAAGTTTGGGAAATTTAACCTCAATAGGGTCATGTGATTTCCACAAAATCCTATTCTTAACAACATAAAAAACCTTGACTTTACGCTCATTTCCACACGCATTGTACTTAGGTAATTTAAAGCATGATCATGAAATGTCAATTGTTATTAAACTTTGAGTTACATTTTTTTTATCCCTAAGTTAATGAAAATGTTTAGTACAGCTACGTATATGCACATTGCAATGCATTATGGGATTGATCAAAAAACACCCTTGCATTTACAATATCCCCCAGGTACGAGAACTTCTTCACCGATTCCACCTCATCATACTTTTCCAATGTTCCACCATCCCTCCAGTCTTTTTTTCACATCTTAGACACACAAATCCTCTAGACAAGCATGGGTTCAACCTACTCACCTTTTGTAACAAACTCCCATAAATCTATTTCCCACATCACACTGAATTTATTGATTTACCTCTTAATGCATAAGTTACATTACTCACTGACAATCCCCTTTCCCACCCCATTCTCACCATCACTTTGTCGTCCCAGATTAACCTCAGGGACCCTTACTCGCCAAAAAGCCTCTCCTTCCTTCAGCCAAAATGTCTTCCTAGGCAGCAAAATGCCTGTGTGCTTTTTGTTCCAAAACTGGAAACCAACGAGAATTAACACCATGAAGTCTCCAGAGTTTAAGTAGATTCTGCAGCAGAAATGTGCACATGAAGTCTACATGAATTCCAGGATCAGGGAGCTTTCTAGCGAAATTAAAGGTGCGGCGACCTTATTGCTAATGTAACAAAATATCACACAAAAATGCTCATCAAACCCGGTACAACAGACGTGGAATGGGCCAATAAGAGCGACGAACCTGAACAACCATGTAAGACATTGCATCTAGCTGAGCTGATATCATCCATTGAAGGGTGAGAAGCAGAAAAGATCAAGACCATCTAAGGTGTTTTCAGCGCTTGCTGATTCTAATACCAAGCTGTATACAGAGGAAGCGGGATTCGTTCTTGATGTTACTTCAAGAAATAAATAGGGGTACCTTAAAACGGATACTCATGCATTCACCAGAAATTAAGAGTTATTGAAAAGAGGACGTGTTCATGCATATGAAGTGACATAGGGGGGCTCATAGGCACTGTTTCCTGCGACCAGATCCGAGACGGATCGAGAAGAGAAGAGGGGTATGAGGACCTAAATTGCTATTAGGATCCGACATGACTTATTTACACAGACCTGTGTCCTTTAAGGGTGAATGCTTGACCAGAGCAGTCAAGTTGATTCATTGCCGCTGATGCCGCGGTCGGTTTTGTAACTAAGCTTAACCTAGTCGGTCCATGATCATCAAGGGCAAATATTAATTATCAGGCCAGCAGCACATGCCTTAGCCAACCATTGCTCATCATTGCTCAGCTACTTGTGTTCAACTGCATAAAAGGCGCATGGGAGTATGCGAAAGTACACCAAGTACCCCAAGACTACTTGGGACTTAAGGTCCTTTGCCCTTAAATCACTGAACGGGCCAGTTGGTTGGTACCTTTTTGCTCTCTTGGTGTGCAACCTCAAATGATCGTGTCCATGGATAACATTAACTTTACTATTAAATAATGCATGCCGATTATATTTATTACTAGATTGCGACGTCTGTCCTCCCAGAAGGGTCAATTTATCAGTCCAGCGCAGACAATATTGCCACAATCCAAGCTTTTCAGCTACACTCCACTGGCTGCCTTTCATTGTACAAGTTTGTCCGTGTTCTAGGTGGTACACGTGAGAGAGCAAACTCCGGTAATGATACCGACCGTGTTTATGTGGTTTTTACCATTCTATAACACCATTGAAAGGACAAGGAAAAGTACGACTTGCCGATCGTTTACAATGAAATAAGGCCTACAGGTCTGCCATCAAGCCATGCTAGTCTGATCAAACCAGACATCCTTTATCATGCCATGCTAAGATGTCCAATCTTTATTTATTTTTGAATGTAAATCTTTTGGTGAATGTTTATATCTTGTGTCATGATGAAACTTATTTCATTAAATATATTAATTTTAATCAATGCATGTATTGCTCTGTAAGTGTTTAATTGAAATACCCTATTTTGGTGGCCATTTTGGGCGCCATCTTGATTTGAAACGCGCACGTGATGACACGAATGGCCACATATGTATTAACTTTGGATCAGAATATTCATTCCTACAAAAATGGATTGTTATTCCATTTATAGGGTCTATAATTTTTTTAAAGGAAATAATATTTGGGATGGCCATCTGTCGCCATCTGAATGGCCCATTTGCTTGTGGGGGGGGAACATCCAGATTGGTGGTTGGGGGCCATCTAGAGAAGTTACAAAGTTGATTTGGTTTAGTTCTGGGGTAGTAACAAAGGATGGGGTGGTACCCAGCTAGGTGTAACTCCTGAAAGTGCCTGTTGCTATGTAATCTTTTTTACCTATCAACCGTTGCCTAGGAAAGTGTTTGTATCTTTTGGCTCCACCCCTAAAATGATCAGTATGGGGTGAAATATAATTGTGCCAAGTCTCAGGCTTTTATCATTTTCTGAGCAAAAGTTGCTATATTTTGCACCACTTCGCCTAGACTACTACAACTTCATCTTTTGGATGGTTCCATATTTTGAGATACCAAATATATCTGATTATTTTCAAGTATTACCTATTTGCAAGAAACTCTCAGGCGTTCTAATGGGGTGCGAAAGGAATATTCAATTGGTAGACACCACGCTGGGTCACCCTTCGATGCCTAAGTGTTTCCGTCTACAGATAAGCACTCCTGATATGTCTCCCTCTGTGTGACAAGTGCTTAGTCAGGGAAAATTCCCTAATGCAGTAATCACCGTTTCTAGATTGTGTGTTCTGAGGTCCTCTTGGGCTTTGGACCAACTTTGGCGGGTTTAAACAAAACACCTGTTTTTGTGAGCGCATCAACCATTCCACTCTCCCTCAGAGCATATTTGCTGGAATTGTTTGTATCCCCCCCGCTCCATATGCCTGAATGCCTTTGAACTTCTCTGAGCCAGATGACATATCTCACTCTGAGTGCAATTTGGCTGCTGTATCGGTTTATAGCCTTTCTCTTTCCTCCTTAGGAATGCCCAAGGGATGCCAGGCTTTGTTGACTGATGTATTGCAGAAGCTCTTCTTTGTCTACTTTCGATATTGGCAAGATTGCTTTCTGTGTTTTTGTTAATTGGCGCCAGTTGTTGTATCGTCCGCTTTGTAATGAGTAACTACAACCTGATGTGTGTAACAGTGTTAACTGCAATGATGACTAATTGCATGTCCAAGATTGGTCTTGCCCCACACTTCAGATTGGCAGGGGATGGAAGTTGATCATGAAATTGCGTTGGGCGTTGAGTGGAAAGACATCAATCTCTTGGCGTCCCCCCCCCCCGACATACAAAGTTTTTTCTTCCAGGAGTGTCGACCTGCATGACAGACTCCCAGTTCACTACTACTGCCCTTTTTCGCACATCCATAAAGGTAGACCAACATGTCTTCCTATCTACATCTTTTATTATCCGGTGATACATTTTCCTTTGTTCTTGATGACTCATTCGGATGAGTTTTGGTTATTTTTTGTACCCCAGACCGGCCTATCCGTCTGACCTCTAGGCCATATCATTTAGAATTAGATGCCGCTCTTTCTTGTTCTGTGTCTAATTCTTTTATATAACCGTTCCATCTGGCTTTCCGTCTGTGTACTTCCCTCTTTAGAGTACTTGTTCGATGGTACTCGTTTACTTGCAACATGTGACTGGATTGGTTAGCCTTTTCAGTGCAGGTACAGGCCCATATTTTCCTGCTCCTGTAACAGAGCGCTTGTGGTGCGCAGCTGCTTATACCAGCCCATTGCTTCAGGTACTTGGTGCAAGTAGCTTCCATCCAGACTTTCGACGTATGGAATTGGGACGTTATAGATTTGGGTAAACTTCCCCACCCACGGCCAGTTTTGGGATCAATAGCCTTTTGTATAATCAACGGCTTCATAGCCCACTCATTGCTTGAAAAAACTGGTTGTTTGCAAGCATTTCTGTCAGTTTGGTGGCATCCATGTCCTCCGAAGTTATTGTCCTTCAGGGCGTTATAGATCAGATTCCGGGAACCGCCATGGGGTTGAATGTGGATAAAGCAATCCTGCTGTCCTCATTTTTTGGGCCTCCCTATGCCACATAATGCGTTTTGTGTTCTTGTCGCTTTTGTTCTGCGTTTGGGAAAAACCTCGTTCATGGCATTGCATTTGGCCTTGGTTTGGCTTTCATGGTCCGTGTCGACTTGAGGAAGTTTTTTCCCGTGTATTTACAATTTTGTTGACATCCGTCTGGGCTCCTACTTACAGGGTCAGGTCATCTGCGTATGCTTTGACAGATAACAAAAAGTAAAAAAGGGATGTCAGATCCACTCATGCATTACCCGATAGGTGGTTAAACTGGTCTAGGAGATCAAGACATTATTGAAGACGGGCCATAAACCGGATCAGGAAGAGAGTGGTATTCAACTTGAAAGACTCCTTCATGCACTGTATCCAGTCAGTTTGTCTATTCAGTTGTTTTGACCCAATTCGAACAGCTCATCATAATTAAATATGATCTTTCCTAATATGGTCTGGAACCTGATACCACTCTAACGCAACGTACAAGGTTGTGTGGTACGTACCCGTATGCATTTTTCATGTCCAGCCAAGTTTTTCACAATGGTTTACCCTTCTTTTTGGCATCTTGGGGCTTTCAGTTAGTGCTTCTGCGTGTTCCACACATCCTGATATTTCTTTCCCAATGAACCCTTCTTATTGGATTGGGTCTATTGTATAGTTGTTTCTGTCAGGTAGTTGAAGGTTCTTTAAGCGAGAATACCCATTCCAAGGTCCACTGAATCTTCAGTGTGATGAGCCTGAATCAGATGGTATCACTATGTCTCCTCTTTGGATATAAGGATGGTTTCTCCCGCTCTCCAGCTCACAGGTATTTGCGTGCTGTTCTTCATATATTACAATTAACTTCATGTAGTAGCCGGATTGTTCTATGCATTTCTTTCCACAACCCAGGTAAATGGGATGCGATTGGTACCTGTAGTACTGGCATTTCTTCTTTTCTGAAGATAGCTGTTTAACTCTGACAGATTGGGTGGTTTAGTGTTGATGTCATTGGTCCGGCTTTGGTTGTCCTCTTATCCTTTAGAGGGTGTATTTGTAATGCGCTTTCTGTCACTGTTGCCGTGGGGGGGGGGGTTTTGTAATAAAGAGGGCGGTTCTTGCAGTCTATTTTGGCTGAGGATGGAGAATCTTGTTGTTTCTCATTCATAGAAGACGTTTTGGCGTATTTGCCACTTTTCCTTTCTTGTATTTTCAGCTCTAAGTTTTTCTTACTTTGTGTGTAAGGATTCCTTTTTTAAATTACTGAGTGCACCTTGATTCCATCTCTCAATGGCTTGTATTTTTTTTTTGCGCTTGGTGGTCTTTCTCAACCCCTTCTTTTTGTTGTTTTCTTGAGCCTTTCGGCTTCTATCATTCTTTTTGGAGACTTCTGGTTGATAACTCTAAATCTGCGAGTCTCTTGTAGACATGTTCTCTAGATTGGGTCACTTTGGGGTATCGCCTTTCATTGGTAATTCTTCATAAAGCTGCTCATCAGATGGCTTCGCAGATTTTATGTAATCCTTGGTTTCTGCAATTTAGGTGGGTCTTCCTTCGCTGGCTTTCCTTTGGTGATAAAAGCTCTTTGCCTGCCGACCGAAAAGCACTGTGGGGTTAGCCTGGCCGTCTAACCACCTCTTGATTTGGTTTGCGGCCTGACTGCTTCGACTTACGACAGTCTGGCAACTTCAATTGAAAGAGCATGGCTGCGATGCACTTGTTCCACAACTGGTGGAGCTTCACATTCTGGAAGCCTGTTTTTCCGCAAATTGGTCAGGTACAATATCTTTATTTCAGAACTACTCATCTGTCTTATTAGTCATCATTCCAGAGGTCGTTGCCGAGAGTCCGTCATTGGTCCAATCTTCCGCCAATCTGAAAGCGAAAAACATGGCGCTCGACTCTAGCCCAAAAGTGAAAATACGGAGCTAGTTCGAAAGCAAATAAAGAGGTGCTTAGTCCAAAATGAAAACACCGCGCTAGTCCGAAGTGAAAAACGTGGCGCTAGTCCGATAAAACAATCGGACTAACGTAGATCTTGGAATATTCCGGACAAGTGCAGTGTTTTTCACATCGGATTAACGCACTAATTTTCATTTTCAATTTCGACTAACGAAGTTTTGTCTATGATAAAACACAGTGGCTTGTTGCTCTCAGAAATTAATTTCGTATAGCGCATGCTCGGACTGATGACATGTTTTCATATCCGGGGACTAGCGACCCATGTTTCGAAAAAAAAACGGCCTGACGCCACCCAAGATATGGATTTTCTGGTGTTGGACTATAGCGATTTTTTCGGACATGCAAAGTTGCAGACAAAGCGTCGTTTCGGATTAAAAACGCGTACCAGAAATAACAGTAATATGCCATTAGTTATTAATTTTTGACACTGCCATATGGCCACTCATCGAGACTTTCATGTGATACTTTACTACCTTCCCTGCCTTACACGACCTTAGGACGGTGTTCTGTTTCATCTGGAGCAATTCTGCTATAACAGTTTCAATCTTTCCCCAAAGATGCCACAAACATTTGCTCTCTCTAACATAGTCTTAAATTAAACATTCAGAGATCAATAGAGATAATGACATTGGCCTGAAAGTGATCCTTTGTTTCTCCACGAATTCCTGTTTACATTAAGTCCCACAACTAAATATATTCTGATGGAGCATCGGACATCATAGACCTTCCCACGATCTCTTGTGAGTGGTGCAAATCTGGATAAAATTTGGTGAATTTTTGGTACACAAGTACTCTTTAGGGCATGTTTAATCAAAAAAACTTGAAAACGGAAAAAAAAAGCCACTTGCCACACCCCTTCAATCCCCCCCACTTAGTTTCAAGTTACATAGGAGTAAAATAAAATGCTTGTGATTTTGTTCCGATTGTGTTGAAAATACACCACTATGTTGTCTGGTTACAAGGATTTAAAAAGGTAGAGTTTATATATACCTTAATGGCTTATAGTTTGGAACATTGGGTAAAAACTGTATAAACTTGTAAAAAGGCAATTTGGATTTGTAGCATGGTCCAAAATTAAACGTTGCCCCAATTTTTGGTAAAAACGGGCAAATACAAAAGGGGTGGTTCACAGCTCATGAACAAAGTATGCAGTTTTGACTACTTACGTGTTTTGATTATTCACCAAAAGGGCGAATCAATGTAATTCCACAGCTAATTGCCAGCTATTGGGTTCTAGGACCCTATGAACCTATTTGTTGGATAACGTGAAAACTAAGAAAACCTAGATAAGGCAAATTACTCCTTATTTCAATCTTTATTAAGTAGAGAAACACAATTAGCACCACAATTGAACCTGAATCAAAGCACGTTTAACTTTTGACATATGTACAACAACATGTTTTTTCAAATCAAACACCATTGTTACAGTTTTTATACCCCATAACTCGAACTCTAACTAATAGTGTCAAAACTTTTAGAATCCTTGTAATCTCTTGAGATCCTAAGAATTGTTCATGAACATTCCCACATGATTTGTACATTCTAAAAGTTCGACCCCTGTCACTTTGAAACCCAAGCTTGGGTCGATTAAGGGGGGCTGGCAAATGCTTCCATCAAGTTTTTAGGATTATCAGAATGTCCTTAAGTACTTGTTGTAAAATTCACAGTTAGCGCGAAGCGCAATACTCTTTCACTACAGTCCCCTCCAGCTACTAATCTTTTCTGGGACTACATCCAAATCTTTTATGGACAGAAAAACTTAAACTTAGTAACGCCGCATTTACAAAGCGCTGTGAGAGTAACACAGAAGGAACTTGCTTGTTTTCTTCGAAGTTTTTTCACAACTACTCACTACCCATATACATTGGTAAGGAATATAAACTTTTGATGAACTAATTAATCCATACTATAAGTAATCTAGGTAGTAATATTGCTAAAATTCCAAGCAAATCTATTGTGGGAGTGACTCCCTTTCAGGACGAGTGGATTCGTAATAGCCATTTTCCTTCTAAAGCGAATATGAAAGCCTTTAACGGGTCGAATAGGGAATTAACAAGTTTTGCGATACATGACGTCAATAACATGTGTTATTTTTTTCCAAACACAACGAAAAATAACGAACCCTCCTCTTGATTGAATTTCCAGGGTGACTTTATTAAGGTTAGAAAACATTTTCCTACGAACACCCTAAACACAGCCAACAAAATACGTTTTAAAAACGGAGAACAAGACAAGCACAAAACAGTCATAACAAAACATAATCCAAGCTGTGGGTTATGATGTTGAAGGCCATCTTGTGCAGTATTGTTTTAAGTTCAAGTCTTACAACATTGTACCAATACTTTATATAAAGAAAATTAATTCTCATTCAAGCACTGCTTAAGTCATGCATCTTGTTAACAACGCATTTGTAACTTCAAAGTGGTTTCTTACCACAGTAAACTTACCATAACATCCCATAGAAACCCAGTTAGCTCGGTAAATGATAGACAATCAGGGACTTGGTTAATTTGGAAACTACGTTTTTCTGAAAAGGGAACATATACTTTATATCCTATTTCTATTCTGTGCTGCCCGCATCCAGAGGCCATATAACTCCTGTCCTTACAAGAGGTAATGCATGTATGTTCCTGAAACGCACAACAAAAGGGAGCAAACATCGATTGTGTTGAAAGAGTAATTCATGGAACAAATGAAAACCATAGAGTGAAACTTTATGCATTACTTATACTTGTTCTACGAAAGCTCATTCGTATGAAGCATATTAAAGGACTTCAATCACGAATGATAACATGTGTACGGTGCTCTACATAAAATCAACGCAATAATAGTAAGTAATTATAAAACGATAATATTCTAAAACAAGGCAACGCAATCTAGCCAATTAACATAGCGAGGAAATAAATGTAATTTCGGAGATATCTCGCCCTCAAGATAAAGAAAGTGTCTAACCTTCTGTCGACGAAAGCTCATTCGCGCACCACCCCAACATTCGAGGACAATACAAGTTTGTGTTGACATTTTTTCCAGTAAAATGCACCTCACGCCGCAGCACTGCATCGATCACGGCAAAGAGATACGGTCACAGTATTATGTCCATGATCACAGGTCGTCGCGGTGTATGCACAACTACAGTTGGTACAACAAATATCTTGGGCATGTTTTTTTCGGTCATTATTGTAGAAAATACAATTTAAAAAATGTTATCCACAAAATATTAACTCAATCCATTCAGTTTGAAATTTATGAACGTTGAGAAACTTGAAACCATATACTGAAATGCCCATTTGCCTCGTATGCATAATTGTAACAATAACAATTAACTCTCGTCTTACAAGCCTTTTTGTAACATATACCAAGGTGGTTTATCCCCTCGATCAATCCGTTATAAAGCATATGATGTTGTTACCATAGATAGCTGTTGGTGCTCCACTTTCCTCGTAAACCAAAATAAGTACCAACATAATCTAGTATGGCGTCATACTGAATCATATAGTTCGGAATCGGCAAAATGTGCATTTCCCCAGACCACTGTGAACAATTAGAACAAATTCAAATTTTGCAAATAAAAAAAAGCTGGGAATATCGGTGTTTTCATGCGTGTTTTCATTTCTAAACAGGGCCCCGAAGAAATTGCGGGCCCGGGAACATGGAGTTACGGGCCCCTTCTTACCAACTTCGGTTTCCAGAAACCCATTGGGGTGGGGGATTTTGAAGTTACAGTGTCTTGAGAACGCGGCCATGAAGCGGGCGCGGTTCGTGGTATCTGTAAAATGTAGATGGATCGATGGTTGTTTTTACTGTTTCATGAAGAACGCCCAGGGTGGGTCGGGAGGGGAGTGGTCGCGCGAGTCCTTGAAATGTTCACTTTCCAAAAAACAATTTGAAATGGTAAGTATCCAACTTTATAATTCATAGACCACCTTTTGATTATTTATTTTATTTATAAAACAAAATCTTAATTGCTTCTTTGTGTATTTTCCAAACAAGAAAGGCCCTAAATTTATTACACCGCCTTAGTACCCCTAAAAAATGGAAATTTCGTGGGTTACGATATTTCTCAAGGTAAGTAGGCCTAAGGTATCCTCCAATGCTCTCACTTATCACTTTCTCTCCCTCTCCCTGCTTTTGTCACAACCGCAAGGGCGGAACTTTTTTATTTTTTTTACGGGCCCCTGGACCCTGCTGGCCCGGGGTTCAATTACCAATTACCCCCCCCTTTGACCCCCCCCTCTCGGCGTACTGGTTCTAATGATGGCAATGACTATTTTACATAAACACTAGCCTTAGAGCCATACTTTGCACAATTTTTTTAAAAATACAATCATCACCATAGAATTATTCTTGGTGGCAACCACCTTACTATCGACTGACAGCATGTACCTAACCCTGGTGAAGGTGCAACCTTCAAAATAAGCAGAAAGGATGTGAATCAATTAATTACCTGGAAGCCTTTTGCAAAAGTTTTTGGGGGACATTTTAGATCACCTGAGAAAGTTCCATATAGGGGTGGTAACCCCCTTGGTAAGACAAGGTTTGGGTATGTGGCTGTATCTATCCATTTGTATGTTTGTAGATAAGGGCTGATCACTTTGATCATTTAATATGCACCTTTCGATGCCATTTCCATATTTAAGGTCAAGTACTTTAACTGATCTTGTTTTTCATAAACACGGGTCACTAGCGCAAATTTACTGCAGTTGCCAAGAATTACCCAAAACACTATCCTACTTCATAAAATTTATGGAGTTGAATTGAAAACAAAGTCACTTTACACCCTTCTGTAAAAGTTGACTTTTAACGACTTTTGGGTGCACAATTCAAAGCATCAATATTATTATTATGGATGATTGCTCATGCTTTCTGCTCTGATATGTAATGTAGTTTGCTTGTAAACTTTCTTAGTTTGACTTCCTGTTGAACACACTAACCCTTGTTCGTCTTATGGGTAGGGGGTTACCCTCTCCTATATGATTTCAACTAGTCACATCTAAAATGCTCTAAAATGCTGCAAAATGGTTCCATGTAATTGTCAAGCCATCCCTTGCCTCCATTTTAGGCCATTCATCTCAATGGATGAGAGGCGGTAGCCAACCAAAACTACAGCGTGAGTAAAAAAAAAGTATACACTTCTTGATAAGTTGTGATATTCCATGTGACTAATATTTTCATGAATGGTTGTAACATATGAATAAAATACATCCTCCTGCATCTTTTGATACCAAATTCATGGGGTTATGGTGCATGGATGACTGCACAGGGGACAATTACTGAAACCTTGTCCAATTGTGATTGCGCCAATTAAGCCATAGGTAGTAAAAAGAGATGAAACATCACATGATTCGAACCAGTGATTTCGTTGTGTACACAGGCCATAATGGGTCAATGTATTCTTCAAAGAGCCCGTGGCAAAAAAGTTGGCGCAAGTCCATTTTCTTATATTACTCCGTGTGCGGTCATCCATGCCGCTACACCCATAAATTTGGTATCAAAAGATGCATGAAGATGTACTCTAATCAAATGTTGCAACCATTTATGAAATATTTGTCACATGGAATATCGCAGCTTATCAAGGAAGTGTATACTTTTTTTGACTCACGCTGTATATTGTGAACTATCAACTATTAGTATAGGCATATAACTTGTCGCCTAGAAAGTTCAGCCAAGTGCAGAAATCTGATAAAGGTCTTCAAAAGAGGGCCCAATCTCTGCAATTAATGTCAATAAAATGCACATTAAATTATCTAATTTTTAAACATCAATATGCAATTGATAATGATTGGTCATATTCAAACATTTATACCTTAGCTAGGACGACAAATGGACATGCGTATTAATTAGGTGGACCTAGTCACAATATGGAATTTCCCGTCAATGAATTTGGAATAAATATTTGAACTTTTTTCTGGAAAAATCAAATCAGTAGTACCCTAGAATTATGTTTTTTGTCTCAAGTAAACCACCAAGACTACAAGAAATGTAGCATTTAACTTCTGCAAGTTATTAGTTATTTTTATTTTTAATCTGAGAACAAAAAAGGGATTTTCTTTGTAATTTTCACCCAGAAATTATCTGTAAAGGCCCAAATTCAGCAAGCGTTTTGGGGGGCATAACTCAAAAACAGAATGTTTACTTTTCAAAACTTTCTTTTCTATTCTGATTGCACTCAACGAGTGACTTTGAATGGATTATATAAATTTTCACAACATTTTGCTCTTATAACATACAAATCATGAAAATGATTACATTTGGTTGTTTATTATGTTTATGAAATAATGTATAACATCAGGAATACATTTGGTTGTACATTATTTTTATGAAATAATGTATATCATGTTAGAGTTGTACACTTTGTGAAAGGAAAGCTAAGTAACATTTAATAACAGAAATGAATGCACAATTTACTATAAAACTGCTACAAAATAAAGTAATTTGTCATCTTTTTTTCAATATTGTCATTTACGTGACTGTGATGTTGCTCTGACATAATAGGTTAATTGAATTGATAAGGGAATATGAAACTTCTCTTTGATACCAAAGTAGCACATCTTTCAATGAGAAGCTATCTGAGCCGGAGGATACAATGCCCATAATATCAATAAATGATAATAGACTCTTAAGAAAAATGAGCTTGACAGTAAAAAAGTGTCGGCATGTAAGCAAGAAATTCAGTGTTTTTGATAAAATAATGATGTTGACTGGCAGACTGTCTGAGAAAGGTCCAATATTTTCACCAAAGGCATGATTTATTAGTTGCATTTTACTCGTGGAAATTCTTAAAGAAAAAATGATTTCTTAATAAAAAAACAGGATGGAAAGAGGTTTCTTGGCCAGAAGCCAGAAATAGAAATACTTTTCCCAAGGCATAAGTACGTGAAAGAGACTGCCCCTCAAATAATATACATAGATGAAACATGCATTAACGGTAACCACGATCCATCTAAATGTTGGATTGATATGGAAGGCAAGGGTGGTCTATGTATCTTCTCACTGTTAAAAAAGTAACCACTGTGAAATACTACTGTTTCACAAACTTTTTAAAACTTGAAATAGCTATTATTACATGATATTTTCACTATGAAATATACACCGGAAAGTAATGCAATCATATTGTGTACTACATTATAGCAAAAAAAGCAACAATCATTATTGAATATGATTTTACAATGTTTGTATGTTTACAGCTTTTGACTGGCAGCCTGGATGTATTCTTAACTGTCAGTTATCACAATTTTGCGGAATTTTAAAACCAGTCTATAATCATTCCTGATAATCCACCTTATGTTTTTTAACCATTTTGAACTTATGGGTATGTTTGTAGTTTTCTAGAGTACCTGTAATTTCAGATTTAACAAGATCAATAAAAATACCCATTTGACAACAAAGAATATGTAACAAATCTGTAAAGTTACATTCATTCATTAACAATGCAGGTAATTTACAAGATATCTAACAGTGCATCGGTAGAGGACAAAAATTCTATGTAGCTCTCACTGGATGCTGAGAAAGATTTTTGCCAGCAGAAGCAATTGAATTTCAGTTTTTGAAGAAATCAATGATTTTCACAACGAAATAAGTAAGAATAGTAACAATGAGATGAAAGCTTGTTTTCAGAACAAAAGGTACCCTTTTCTTCAAATGCCAAAATTATGGAACTGTATGTAAGCTGGCCATGTTTTTGCTATTGGGACCTGTTTATGGATGAAGGTTTAAGTCGTAACACTTTAAAACGGGGATGACCCGATTTAAGCATATTAAGTTTTCACCTTGATAGAATGGGTTTCACCCCAAAACCCCATCTGTAAAATTTTGTGCTGATATATAGACTATATATTCTAACCTTCAGGTGTAAAAGAAAATGAGCAAAACTTTCTTTGTACATGTACAATACAGTATTTAAAAATATGATAAACAAGTTAAAAAATTACAGTAATTTTGCATTTTACCCGTATAATTCGTTAGTACCTTTGAATCTAATGTATGCACTTTCACTTTAGAACACCCTCACAGAAAAATGCTTCTACATGGCAATTGCAAGAGTTTTAAATGATCTAACAGTCCATTCCATACCCCCGAATATGACCACTATGCATGTATAGTGTCACAAATTTGATATCAGAGGGTGTAAGGTTTTTTCAAAAGCACATATCAGAGGTTTGGCTCCCGGACTATTTTCTTAGGCTATAGTTCCAAATATACACTTATGGGTTTTAAATCACAGTTAAAATCTTGGTCAAAATGTTGGAATACTTCGATATGTCTTGTTCAAAATGCCCAGTTCCGCCCTGGGTCTCCCTTCTCATGATCATTATTAAATTATGGAAGTGCGTTCTCTCACTGTTTTAAGTAAAACCTTTCTTGTTAGAAAAACGGCAGGGGTGCATGGACAAGAAAGACTTCAAACTTCCTATGGCAAAATTCACGAGCATTTCATACTTATTCTAGTTTGAGAAATAGCATGTAATCAAGTTAAAACAGTATAAGGGGTTCTAACACATTTTGACCGAGATTGTAGTATTGCAAACCATGCCCCGAAATTGACAATACCGCAGTTAAAATTGCGTAGCATTTCCCAAATTTGCATTTTTTTCCGTTAACGTGATGCAATTTA
>JAMKCH010023356.1:0-19636 GCA_023653785.1 Ophioderma brevispina
AATACAACAACATTCCTCATGAATGAAAACCATCGATTAATCGGGGAACCCGTACTAACATTCTCAAAACGGGCGATTGGGATCATCCATACACAGATGCGAACTTCGTGACCTGCACCCCCCGAACTTCCACCAAATCCTGTCACCGTAAATATCCTAGAAACATATCCGAAATAATGTAAATGAAATAATAAGATTGTATGCATACAATGAAATTTCTTGAATTAATTTAAGTTGTAACTCCATCTGGTGATTGGAATATGCCAAGTCGATTGACTGTCAGGTAAGTAATGGTAAATCTATATAATTATAATTATCATGGGATGCTCCCTTTCCTATCTATAATATCTACAAGCACAAAACAAGTGGCAACAGGTGTTCCATTATCAGTCTGCAGCATTAGAGGATATCAGAGAAAGAAGAGGAGTTGGAAACTTACACAAGAATTCTCAACATAACTTACCACGAGAAATTATGAAATGTTTACTTTTGGTTCAGCAAGGTGGCATTGTTACGCTCTAAGTGGAAAAACTTTGCCTAAAAAAAATAAATCTTGGCAAAAGAGTGGAAGTCACTGCAAAATGCCAAAAATTAACTCCAAAGGAAGAGTGAAATTTCACTTGGTAAGGATGCCTCATTGATAATCTTATAAAGTGGAAATTGGAATTTTCACCGGATCAAAGTGGATCCGCACCATGAAAAGTATTTGCTTCTCCTACCCTCCTTCCACACCAAATCGACTCCCTGCACGCCGTTGGATAGGATACCGTTGATGCATAGCAACTCCCTTTTACCAGCGCTTGTTCATTAACTATCATCCCTCAATTGAAAAAAAATATTTTACGAATTTAAAAAATTGGACAAACCTACTGACTTTAGGTTCTTTACAAAGCGTTATTATTATATGATACCATGTGGATAATTTTATTACTCGATCCAGCTATTGGGTTTTCACTGCATTACTGTATAGGCATTAGAGCACTGGTGGTATTTTTGTCTAGTGAAATAGGACCAAACATTACAGGAATAACTACTTGAGCACAAAATTAATAGGAATAATGCTGCTAGCCCTGCTTCTAGTTATACACCACAACTCCTCCACAACACAGTAGTCTGGAAAAACTGACGATGGTGAGCACGTTTTCTTTCACCTTTAAAAAACTCTCACAAGCAAACAAACCCAAACCGACGCCACAGTACAGTATAAATCAACACCAAAATGACAACATTTTCAACATATGGTGAACAGATATTTTTTTTTATTTGCGAATTACCAAACTCACAGCATGTCCAACACCCAGCACAAATCGATTGCCAATTGTTTAGCAGCGGATAATTGTCCCTTTCCTCTCCAATTCATTTACATCACTTGGAGAAAACAAAACACCAGTTTAACATGCCATTTATGAAATTCCAAAACTTTCTTAATATAACTAGTACATTTTCATATACTTTTAAAGCAGGTTTTTCAGATCCATGCAGAAATAGTCCATCTACTATTTTTGATCCTTACGGCAGCCAGGTAGTGGTGTATAACCTTTAGCACTCTTATTTGCCCTCCGCTTATCTAGAGTTGAAAGCCATATATACTTATCATCTTGAAAGGTTGGTGTGTGGACAATAATTTGAGTAGATTGTTCCTAACGCCCGCGCCGTGACATTCATATATCACCTTTTAATCACATTCTGTACTAATGCGGGATTTTATTCGGTTTCGGGATGGTCACGTCCCTGACTTGTTTCATGACCAGGCGCAAAAAGCCTCCGTTTAATAGTCCTCATTTTACAATATAACTCAAGAGAGGCATTACGCTGGCCTTGCGGTTTGCCCGACGTGACCGTCCCGGAAACTTGATAGCCCGGGGGGGGGGTGGTACCCAAGTTTGGTTTTTGTTAGGGACGTGCCCCGAGAGTCTGGATAGGACCCATATCCATACCAATTTTTTGCCAAATGGGACCCATAGCTATAAACCAGGGCTGCAAATTTTGGACCAATTTTAACACAAATTTGCCAATTTTTCCTCAAAATTTGTGGCATTTTTAAGCACATTTGTGAATATTTTTGGGGCTTCAGATTTAAGAAATTGACTAGTTTCCTAAAACAATTTAGACAATTTTGGCTTCCGATTAAGAAAATATTGACAAATGTTCCAACAAATTTGAGAACATTTGAAAAACGACCCATTGCTATAAACCAAACTTGGCATGAAAAAGGGTCATGCATACCATAAGGCTAAAAGAGACCGATGTCTGTCACGACTCCCCCTGGTATGGTCATTTGTGTTTTGAGTATACCCCCTAACCCCCCCTACCCCCCCCCGCACTCCTGGGGCTTGATTAGGCGTCCCGCATCAGGCCAGATGTGACAATTACGGAAAGGGTGATATAATTTATTGCTTAACACGATATCATACTCGAAAAATACACGAAATATGAATGTTTTCATTTCACTAATAAATGTCATAATTAACATTATTTTATCATTCTTCTACTATTTAATCTAGTTCCTTTTACGACATAAGGTCCTGTACATCACCACCATCATCACCACAATTACATCTGTTAAGTGTACTCTTATATTTAAATATATATTTAATTCCATAACGATATTTTTGGTTTTTCTGCTACATTGGCTTCTTTCTAACAAGATTTATCTCAGAGAAATATGGGATAAGATCATTCATCATGTTAGATAGAACTCTATACACGAAGCCGGTTTGACACATTCCAACACCCACTGGCAGCCATAGCTGGTGTGCATCCGGCGTGAATTCACCCCAAATGTCAGATGAAGTTAGCTTTTGTGGGAATTCTCTCTTAATCAAACGTGGTACAAACGTACAAAAGATTTGGGTCCGGTTTTGGGTTGGATGCCCCCCAGTAATGTCGGATCAATTCTCACCATCATTTGGCTGGTCGATTTATCTATAGTTAACGTTATCAGTAGGAACGCCAGTGCATTACTTCCCGGTAATTTTACAGGACGGGAAACCCCTCGATATGACGTCACACATTTTAATCCAAGCGCTCTATTTGCGAATGCGAGTACTCTAAGAAAACTTTAATCTCGAAATGATATTAAATTTTCGCTTCAATTTAATGGTAACTACCCCGCATATAAGATACTAACTTGATTTCCCGTAGAAATATTGGTTAGAAATATGTGCATTCGTGCGAGAAAATTAAGCTAAAACACGCAAACGCCGAAAATCGTACCAAAATGGGCGACCGTCAGCGTCACGAACGACAAAAAAGAAACATCTTTAAGGCCCATGAAAATTCGCCATCAACGAAAAATGCTACAGAGTTAGATCGTTGATGTACATTAGTTTGTCTGAAAAATCGTGAACTATGGCCTGTTAGACTGGCCATTCGCATGTTTGTTGTTTTCGATCTGAAAGGTGTTTTTGCATGCGTGACAATGACACGCAAGCAATACGCAAGTAGCTACAACCTCTTTCAGAAATTTTGTTGACGCTAGAAGAAAACCGTATTTATTTGTGTCTCTTGGAAACTTTCAGAGGAAAAAAATAGAGGTTATTGTTATAAATTTTATTGGGAAACTGCATCGTTTTAACAGAAGAAATGCACTCTAAAAAGATAAGAAAAAGTATGAACTGACGAGGTTACGGCAGTTTGATGGTAACTTATTGTAATTAACCTTTGTGTAAAGACTTGATGACAGAAATCATTAACCTATAACACCAGTCACTCTATTCATGTGCATATTGATTATGTCGTACAGATATTACATGAGGAATACCTTGGTGCTCAGTCTACTGGCGAAACCTGCTTGGAAAGAGAAAAGCCCCACACAAATCCGCCTACTCCTCAAGCCCCACCCACTTAGATCAGGAAAAATAATAAATCCTAGTACTAAGAGTATCACTTGAATATTTTAATCTTTTCCTTTCGGAGCTGGCCTGTGCACAAGGGTGGTTTAAAAGAAAGTAGCCCCTATTCCGTTGACTCGAACACGATACCTCTCCGGTATTACTTGAATTACGCGCTTGCTACTGAGCTAACCAGGTGGGCCATTTATAGAAAAAAAAGCCTCGATCAACTCTATAGGTATAGAGTTGATCTATAGGTGATCTAATCTGTCACTATCATTTTGACAACGTGGTTTCAAGAATTTTCTAACAGTGCGGTCATTGGCCATCGTAAATCCTATCAGAGATGAAATATACCAATAATTTTATCTCATCATGATAAAAATGAGTCATCATTTGATTATATGCACATTCGCAGGTAGTTGAAAAATGTAAACATTGGCAAATTCTGCTGGAATTCGACAGCATGATCATGACTAAATTTGCCTTAAATCGACTCTGTAAGAAAACCGATTGAATGTGTATATTTATAAACAAAATACCATTTAAGACAAATTCCTGCAGTCTGTGGGAAATCATTGGTCCTCCCTTGTTATAATATCAATTCAAATTGCTAATGAAAACCGCGCGAAAAATATCGTTCCTCGTACCCACGAGTGCTTATGCTGCTCACCAAAGTTCGAACCCTTAAAAATTGACCTTTAACTAAACGGCTATATCGTCGTTGGCGTTTCCTACTGTTTATGCTTGAGCACCGACAAGGTTAATAAGTTGGTGTCAATGATATAACGGGGCGGTCTTTTTCCGAGTCTTAGGCGAAAGTGCTAGGTGACCTATTTTCTACACATTGATATTCGACTAATGTTCTCCTTAATCCCATTAAGGTGAATCATTAGGAGGGCCATACTGTCTTATAAATGTTTCTCTACCCTCCTCCCATGATTGAATTAGTTTTGTGCACAAAGTTGCAAAATAACAGAATATTATACAATCCACAAAGAATTAACAGCTAATCACATTATAACAACATACACACTGATTATTAAACCCTTGACCGATAATCTAGTAATAGAAAAAAGGAAAATTAGGAATTGATATTTCATAATGACCCAGCTCCTATTTATGCAGATGTTTGAAGGATTTTATACGGATGTTTTTGGCAGCAATTCAACAATCGTTCCAAGTTTGGGCTATGAAGTATAAAATATTTAGGTGAGTCCTACGTCATCGTGTTACGGTTTCCATTAACATTTGGAGTTTCTGGAAAAGGAATCGTGATTTGAAGCTGAACATTGTTTTTTAAGTTGCATTCAATTGATTAGCCCTTTCCGCTACTGCAAAAAATGTAAAAATGTATTTCTTTGTTTTGATTGCTATTTGCAATGTCATAATCAAAAGGTCATATAAAAATATGCAACAAAATGTGAGATACATTTTTAGTGTTATTTAATTTTAGCATTCCTCTGATTTCTTAATAGTACTGGGGGCGTGTGTTGAGGGTTTAGATTTTGTTGGTTTTTTTTTGCTACAATTGGAATTTTTGGGTCTTAAAATGTAAGTAAATGGTCCTGGATCAAATCAAATTGTTACCATTTTTAATCTCTTCCGTTTAGCGGCCATCTGGTTTTTCAAAATGCGCTGCCAGTTTCAACATATTTTGCTTATATCTGACTTCTGAGCAACATAGAAGGCTCAAATGGTTGGCATACCAATGTTTGTATGTCAAGGAACACAACTATCACATCAGAAATTCGCAGATATTTGCCTTCAAGAGGTCATCTGAATTTTCAAAATGGCCCGCCATTTTGACATACTTTTGATTTTGCCTATCTATTCTGAACTTCGATCAACATAAAAGGCTCAAGCTGGTGGCAAACCCATGTTGTATGTCAGTGAATGCAAAAATTACATCCAAAAAAATCACCGATGTTTCCTTTCATGCGGCCATCTTGAATTTCAAAATGGCCGCCATTTCTATCTTACATATATATACTTCGCCCAAATATCTGGACTTCTGATTCAAAAAGCTTCAATTGGTGACCATACCCATGTTTGTGATGTCAAGGAACACATATATTACATCCAGAAAGTCGCCAATTGTTTCCTTCTGGCGGCCATCTTGAATTTCAAAATGGATGCCATTTTTAACGTATACTTCGCTCAGTATCTGGATTTCTGGGCAACATAGAAGGTTCCATTTGGTGGAACATAGAAGGTTCCATTTGGTGGCAATACTCATGTTTGTGATGTTAAGGAATATGTATATTACATCCAGTGAGTCGCAGATTGTTTCCTTCTGACAGCCATCTATAATTTCAAAATGGCTACTATTTTTACATTACTTCGCCCGAACCACTTAAATCATGGAATCCTGGGAGAGCCATAGCTCTGTGTGTTTTAATAAGTTTGTATATCGGTTTCAATGTTATTGTTGTCCATATGTTCCAGTGCAATTTCGAGTATTGAAACCAATATCCACAACTATCTATCTAGCGGCCGTAGCCGAGATGCTGTTCACCATGTAGCGCCAAATGTCCCTGTCCGTCATTAAGTTGGGGATGTCAGATGGATTCTGCTGCATGTCTCGAGCAATCACATCAATGTAGTTAAAAGTTAAAGGGGCGACGAGCCCTGTTTGGACATGGTAACCTCCAACATGTGATGTCCGAGACTACTCGATCAATCGCACGATAACAGTAACCGGCAAATTGTGCTCGGCATTGGGCAACAGAAGATGAAATTGGAGGGATATCTCCACATATCTGTGCTTTGGTCATGTGCTCACGCCAGGATATGTTTTGTACTCGTATAGGAAGGCTGGTGTAGGTGCCATCCAGTTTATCCTGTAGCTCTTTCTTCATGGTCCAGGTCTCAGATCCATATAACAGGATACTCTCTTCACAGGCTTTAAAGAACTTTAGCTTGATTGAATTGGAGATATCAGATTGCCATAGGTAGTGTAGTTTATTGCAGGCATTCCAAGCTTGTCCTTTGTGTGACAGGAAGTCTTTCTTGCTGTCGGCAACATAGGACCCCAGGTACTTGAAGTCCCTGACCTCTGTGAGTTGGGTACTGTCTGTAGTGTAGATAGGTTGATGATTCATTGGCGGTTATATATTCCGTCGTCTTGGCATTTAGATGTAGGCCGACTTTGTCTGCAGTATTCTCTGATCGTTTGTTAGAGCTAGATCATCTGCATAGTCAAGGTGTGTGAGATGCTGACTTTGGTGACGTCTAGAACTCTTGGGTTTGATGGTGAGTCCCTTGTCGTTCATGATGTCAAGACTGTCTGAGGATGTAATCAACCACGATTACAAAGAGATAGGGAGCAAGAGTATTTCTTTGGAGGATTCCAGTAGTTGTTAGGAACTCCTTTGTTTGTGGGCCCATCCATGGTCTGCACAAAGCTAGATGGGTTATCATACATGATGGCAATTACTTTGAAAGTCACGTCTGGGACACCATAGTTGGTACGAATATGCAGCATTACATCTCTGTTGAAATTATCAACTCTTCTATGATCCTTCTGAGGGCAAGTGTCTGAGGTAGTGTTGATCTGCCTTTAGGAAAACCATTCTAGTTTTGTCTGAGAATGGGATCTATGTGAGAAACGCTTATGTTGAGCAGTATTGAGTTGTAGATCTTAGAAGTGTGTGATTCCTCTGTAGTTTTGGGGTTGTTTGGTAGCGGAGTGATGAATGATGTTAATATAATAAGGCAGCTGGTTTGTTTCCCATGTAGATGTCATTACAAAATTCCAACAGTTGATCATGAAAAAGTGGATTCTTCCAGATTACTGCAGGAATGTTTTCGGGAGCAGGCGCCTTGGTCTTGTTCAATTTCTTCAGGCAGATAAGAAGCTCCTCTATAGTGAAAGGTCCAGTCCTGATAGGAAGGGCGTCTGCTATCTTGTGATTGAAGAAAGGTTCATCAAGGTTAGTGTTATTCTGAACTGGTTTGCCAAGTAGAGAACTAAAATGCTGAAAGCATGTGTCGAGGCGCTTTTCAGTTGTTTCACCTTTGATTATTATAGGTGGG
This sequence comes from Ophioderma brevispina, assembly GCA_023653785.1. Taxonomy (NCBI): domain Eukaryota; kingdom Metazoa; phylum Echinodermata; class Ophiuroidea; order Amphilepidida; family Ophiodermatidae; genus Ophioderma; species Ophioderma brevispina. Next base: position 7,872 of record JAMKCH010023356.1, read on the forward strand.
GTAGCTTTCTTATCAGTTAGCTCACTCAGTGCCTCCTTGCTCCTGTAAGAGACAATTCTATGATCAGACTTAACAGCTTCAAAAGTGTTGTAGGCTCTTGAGTTCTTAATGCTGTTAATCCACCCCTCTCTGACCAGAATGTAGTCCAGCTGGACAAGTTCTCAATTTGGGTGACGGTATGTCCACAGTCTACTTAAATATTTTAAATTTAAACCGTCTTCAAGTTCTTCAGAATAAATCAGCTCGCCTCATTTTCAAGCAACCCAGTCGCACTCATGTCACTCCGCTTCTGGATTCCCTCCATTGGTTACCAATCAATTACAGGATACATTTCAAATACTCCTTCAGACTTTTAAAGCTGTGCATTTCAAATCTCCTGATTACCTGTCTTCATATTTTCAACCTCGTACTCATAAGTCCACTTACACACTTCGCTCAGATTCTGCAATCTCCTTTGTTATTCCTCGTTCCAAAAAGAAAGCTGGTGATCGTGCCTTTTCTGTTGCTGGGCCTCAGCTTTGGAATGAGTTACCTACCAACATCCGTGGTCTTGATAGTTTATCTGCCTTTAAAAGTCTTCTTAAGTCACATCTTTTTCCTAGCTCTTAGTGTTTTCTTGCCTTTTTTTCCCCTGTCAGCGCCTTGCCTACTTAGTAAAAGGCGCTCTATAAGTCTCATTATTATTATTTTTATTATTACTTGCTCGAGTTTGGATTTTGTTGCCAGTGGTGACAAGGCTAGACCGTTTCACGAATTCCCTCACGCACACCCCACCTCCGCTGGACCCGCCTCTGCACGCGAACAGCGTGTCCCCAGGCCCAAGTCTAGCACCGCAATCTCCAGGGAAGGACAGAAGATTAGGGCTGGAACTGCACCGGTGCCAGTGGACAGTCCATTGTAAAAGCGAGAGACAGTTTCATCTGGATGGTAGCAGCAAATGACTGTTATTTCATGATTACCCATCAGTGTAATCTCATTATAGTTGACAAGACTGGCACGTGACTTGAGAGCCTTTGTTGATAAAAGAAACCCCACTCCTGTGGCTGCTTTTTCTTACTCTTCCAGGCGGAGGCTTGTAATTAAGTAAATAAGCCAGGATATTCTCCTGTAGTAGAATGTTTGCTGTGTACAATGCGGTATCCAGATGACATCAAATCATAAGTTGTGCTTCATGTACAATTTCTTCTTTGGTGTTGCGTTGATTGTGGTCTGGACGGTTGTATTTGCTGATGATGAAAGCAGCTTAACGTTTAACCAAGTTGTCAGCATTCTTTGTCAATATAAGGGTGGACCTTCCCAGTAGGCTTTAGACCAATCATAGTATGGATTGGTAGAGACCATGTACTCAGGAAGCAAAACTTCAAATCCGGGGCTTTAACCCCGGTACTACATTGTAAACATTTCAGCTTGTCAATTAGCTACATAGTAGCTGGGATTCGCCGGGTCTCCAGCACACTTTCTGTTGGGGACGGTCCGTTAGCCTTTTTCTTCATGGTGACACTTGCCAAAAATCTATGTCAATAACACACATGTGTATTGCCACCAAAGGACCCTTTTTTATGTTGCTCAGAAGTCCAAATTTATTGGCCAAGTTCATCATTCATTCATTAGCTATATCAGTCCACTGTAGGACGAAAGCTTCAAATGTTACCATTTTGGATTAAGGCCTACATTTCCACGCTGGTCCAGTACGGGTGACAGGGACTCTATAACTAGAGTGATGAGTGCAGGTAACAGACCCGGGATGAGCCCCTACCCTATCGATGAGGTCTGCAACTCTTTACGTGTTCAGGAATGGACTTCTCCGACACACGGGACAACAGCTTTAACATGACTATCCGAGCATGAGGCGGCGGTCACCCCAATGCATACACTGCACATTCGATGCAACTGGTTGGGAGCGAGGAGAAAATTCCTTAATCCACTTATGCAATTATTGCCAATTCCGACCTTTATAGGAATATTGGTAGACCAAGAAAACCGACTTTCACGGGGCTCGAACCATGATCGCTCGATCGATCTTATATAAACTACCGCGGTCCAGCGCCTATGGGGGATACTCGGCAACATTTTGAAATTCAAGAGGGCCACCTGAAGGAAACCATATAGGACTTTATGGATGTTCATAGATGTGTTCTAGGGGGTTATTGCACCAAAGAGGCCTTATGTTGCTTGAAGTCCAGGATATGGCGGAAGTATATATTAAAAATGGCGGCAATTTTGAAATTCAAGATGCCGTCGGAAGGAAACAATCTTTGAACTTTTGGATGTAAATAATTGTGTTCCTTGACATCAACCAAATATGGGTATTGCGCCAACTTGAGCTTTCTAGTTGCTCAGAAGTCCAGATAGGTAAAACTATGTGGAAAAATGCGGCCATTTTGAAATCCAAGATGGCCGCAAAACGGAAGGGATAAAAACTGGTTCTACAATTTTGATTTGGATTCCTTGGACCATTATTACATTTTAGATCCCAAATTCCAATTGGAGCAAAAAAGCCAACAAATGGGACCACACTGTCCCATACCTATTGGGAATGACGTGTGACCGGTATTACATTCCTACTCTGGTTCAAAACGTATAAACTTAGCGTTACCTCACAAAATAGTTATTCTTTTTCTCTTCTTCAGAGTCGTCAACTCTTATGCCCTTGCGTTCTGCTGCAGGTGGCAACCTCATTGTCCACATATCCCACAAGCAGATTGGTGACCGGGCTTTCTCTAAAATTGCCCATCGTTGTGGAATAGCCTGCCATTGTACATCAGACAAGCTGTCAGTCTTAGTTCTTTGAAAAAACTATTAAGACCCATATATTTCCAGATTCCTAGTGTTTGGTTTGTTCTTCCTGATTTCTTTTTTTCACCTGCCTAAATCATTTGGTAATTAGGTGCGTTATAAATCCCGCTGTATTGTATGTATCACTAATCACTATTCCATGGGCCAATAATACCAATGTAAATGTTTATACCATCCAGAAACCAAGGATGACAAAATTTCCCCCTGGTCAAAAATGTCAACAGACCCCAGTTGGCGATGTCATAATACTCACGACTTTCGCCGAGACCGCTGGTGACAAACTAGTATTATAAGTGAGGGAGGGGTGAGTGAGTATTAGCGTTTAAGACAACTCAACACACTTGTGTTATATCGTGTTCATTCGTATTATCATATATATAGAGTAATGGGAGGTTCATTAGCCTTCGACATATAAGCTTTGCATAGAGAGGTACGAAAAGCACCCAAGCGTAGTCGAAGACCTTGATTCTGACTAGGTTCACAAGCTTTTTCAAATCTGACTTACGAGCAGAACTAAAAACAATGCAACCATAAATCCATTTGAACTCACAAGTGATCTATCAAGGCGAAGCAAAACTGAGCGATCTGCACCCCAGACCATCCTTAGAAACGACTTTTAAAAGATTCAGACCTTTTTGACATCTCTTCCCCAATAAGTGAATATGAGCTTTGAGTCAATTTTACTTTCAAATATTAAGCGCACGTGCATTAGTCTGTGAAACGCCAGGATGCAACCTTTGAATTTTAGTTCTGGGTCAAAGTGAAGACGTCTTGTGTTGCAAAAATGCATACACCAGTTTTATTTTATGAAACGGACCCATTTTCAGCTGCCCACTGTTGAATCTTGTTCAGGGGCATTTTGCATGTTGTCTTTCGATAGAAGCCATATTGATAAGAATAGAACTAGAGAAATCATCTACAAACATGACACTCTCCATTCCTGCATTGACGCTTTGGGGCAATACTAGTTAATTTTCAAAAGAAATAGAGTAAACAGAGAGAATACTACCCTTTGGAACAAACCCATCTCTTGAGGAATAATTTCTGATAGACTGTTTTCCCCACGAATCCTACAACACGATCTGTCAAAAAATTCTTAATAACAAAAGGCATTTACCCCTCTTAGTCCTAAATATGCAAATCATTCAAAATACCTATTTTCCAAGTAGTATCATAGACCTTCTCCTAGATCAAAGAATACCGACACAACATGAATTTCCTCTAACAAAACCATCACGAATAAAGATTCAAGACGAACAAGTTGGTCAATAGACTATGGCCCTGCCGGAAACCACCTTGACACTTAGATATCAGCCCATTACTTTCCAAGAACCATACAAGACGAGCATTAATCAACCTTTCCATGGTCTTACATAACAGCTGGTAAGGGAGATTTGACGATAATTTGTTGCCTTGGTCGCTGGCTTCGGAACAGGAATAATTGTAGCTTCCCGCCATACATTTGGGAACTCCCAGACTCCCATATATTATTGAAATACAACATGACAAAAGGGATTTTGTGATTATGCTTAAAAATGGATAATGGATTTTTTCATCTGGTCCATTAGCAGTATCATGACATTTACTAAGAAGTTCATTAAGCTCTACATGATAAATGAACATTATACTCCTCTGCATCATTGGATGAAAAATCTAATTTATGTTTTTCAGCAGTATTTTTAAATCTTGAAAGGCTGAGTATAATGAGTGCTTGAAGATTGTGTTAAATTAATCGGTCCAAATTTAATATCCTGAGGTCTGTTACATTTACTACGTATCAGATTTATCTAGCTGAAAAAGTGGTTTTTCAATTGTTTACCATTTATTTTCTACCCATATCCCAAGCTTTTTTAATAGGAGTTCTAGAATTTAACTGGATACATATTGCCTCCAAGACTACGTTACTTTTTTTAATAATGCGACGAGCTTTAGCTCGGGCTCTTTGATATTTTCGTAAGTTGTTCTTTGTATGTCGATTTTTAAAACATGTAATGCACGTTTGCGACAATCAATAGCGACTTACATTCAGCAGTAAAACCAGGCGTGTGTTTATTATAAGCTTTTGAAGACGACTTTGGAATTGATTTATTGGCTATATCAATCCAAATGTCAGTGAATGAAGAAAGAGGATCTTTAATGTTAACAAAAGCTGGCCATTAATTAAAAGCTAACAGCTCTCTTTAAACTCTGGCCAGTTGGCCTTATGAAGTTGCCATATAGGAACTCGCTCTTAGGCTGGCTTTTATATCATAAGATTGGAAAATGTCACTACCACACGGATCAGCATGAACTCCCCACAAAAAGTCCATAAAATAGTAGGGGAATTGATAAAAATCAATAGCTGATGGCAGTACCAGTCGCAGAATGGATTAATAGACTAGACCAATCATTCAAAATACAAGAATCGATTCCCACAATAAGGATTCTACAATGACACCCAACCGATGGTATCCTTACAACCCCAAAGTTCTACTATGGGCATTGAAGTTAACCTACAAAAGAAGGAGAAGGAAGGTTGACACCAAATCATTCAATTTCATCTAAACCTAGTTTATATTTAGGATAATGTAAAGCAGAACAAACAGTTAATTGTGCGGTGAAGAGTAACTTTAAAAGCAAACTGCTTCCAAATTGGGATTAAGTTGTTGACAGAAGGAGGGACTAAATAAGATTCTACAATGACACCCACCGATTGGTATCCTTGCAACACCAAAGTTCACTATGGGCATTAAGTCACCTAACAAAAGGAAGGGAGAAGTAAGTGAACAATCAAATCATCAATTTCATCTAAACCTAGTTTATATTTAGGGTGAATGTAAACAGAACAAAATCGTTAATTGTGCGGCTGAAGAGTCACTGGTAACAGAAACTGCTTCCAAATTGGGATTAAGTTGTATGACAGAAGGAGACTCCACTCCTAATTCAGTATAGACGACCCTCCAATAGCTCTATTATCCACTGGGGAAACAGATGTGTTGTTGTATAAAAGAATGTACCCCTTAAAACAAACGTTATTAGAATCACTGTCTAGACGAGTTTCCTGAAGACAAAGAATAGATGGGTTATAGTCAGTTATAAGGCATTTAACTTCTCGTAATTGGGCTAAGGCCCTCTGCATTCCATTGCAGAATTGACAAATTATTAGAAGTGTCACTTTTAACAGAATTGAGGACCTCTTCCTACCATCAATTAATTGTTATGGTCAAATATATTATAAGATGGGGCCCAAATGATTTTTCTATGTACCTATTTGATGACGAATGTAACCTCTGAATGATCAATCGCCCACGACCGATGGTGATGCCGTCGTTCATCCCGACAATCGATTAGTGAAAGTTCATTTTGAATGATGATTTTCATCAAAAAATACCATGCTGAAACAAACAAACACACACACAATAGGCTCTTTGCACCGTTCGGATTAGCGGCCATCTGGCCGGGAGTGGCAAAGTCCATTCCAAATTCTGGCCTTTCTCAATCTAAATAACGACACGCATGGTGGATATGTAGGCATAAAAATAGGGTAACACTTTGAATAGCACAAGGACTTTGAGGTCGGGTATTAATTGATCTGAATGACGAAGTACTAAGGGAAAAACTAACACCTTTGTTATGGTTGTGATAGTGAGGTAAAAGACCTCTATAGGTACGTATGGTCCAGGACTGACGGAATAAGAATATATCTCTAATATACAGAGTAAAACAGATCTTATTTACATGCAGTAATAAAAAGAAAAAATAGAAAAAGGGCAAAATAGTATTTGATGCAAGACGGGAAAAAGGACACAGAGCCACTAGCGAACATCTTGCGACGGCCGTTAGCTCGGATCACAAAAATTCCATGGAAAAGTTGACAACGAATGTCATCGCTGTCATTGCTCATCATGACAATACTGGACCAAAGTAATTAACCACCCCTCAGACTCTAAGAGATACTTGCAATATTTTCCTTCTTTTCCTGAGCCTGGTATAAAATTCCCAATAGTAGGCAGGGTTGGATGACTTCCGTTTCCCTCCAGTGTTTTTCTGTCGTGGGCTGTCCTCAGGATGTCTCTTAGATGTGGTGCATGCCTTGCCTGTTATCCTTCCATCTCCTGATCTTCCTCTGGCTCTTTCATCTTAAGTTGCTGTTCATCCACGAGCGGGAGTTTTGCGATCGTGCGATGAAAAGTTGGCCAGTGTTGTGTTTAGTAGTGATCAACGTTATTACTGATCACAACCTTCCTATGAACAGATGACGACGGAATATCACCCCTTTTGGGTAACGTTCGACCATAGTGAGTGAGTATTTAAAATTTAACGACAACTCAACAACAACTGTGTCCTATCGTTTCTTTAAGGTTAAAAACAGTCACATAAAAAAACAAACGACGCAATATTAAAACTCATTTCAATTAAATTAACAAACAATGAAATAGATACACATCATACACCGATGAACAGATCATCACCATCAATGTATAAAAACAAGATAACCCAATGCAATACCACAATACACAAGACACACGCTTCACAAGATACACCGATCAAATCCTAAATATAATTATACACATCATACATGAATGACAAAGTTCATCGCCCATCCAGGTAGCAAGAAAAATTTCAACTACAAATACTAATTTAATCAACAATCACATCAGAACCGCAAACACGAGAATCCTCTATAAGACAAGATAAATCAATACAGTATAAAACAGTATGCAATATTACAGATTAAATAGGTCTTTATATACATATAGAATTGCTAATGGTATGTTTCATGTTTAACTTAGTAAATTACTTGAGGGCATTATAACCCAAACTTTACTGATAACATAATTTTACCACTTTTTTAAATACACTTAAGTACACAATTCTAATACATTAATTAATACTACTCTTAAAATACATCTTACCAAGTGTCCTATAAAAAACTACAGCGGGCCTATCTCCCCTACCCGCAGGGGTCCCGTTTAGTCCGCCTTTTACGACATGCAGGGAAGCTCAGCGGGTCAATTCTTCACACCGACGTTCGACCATAAGATGGTATGAACGTTTTGAACTTTTGCCAAGACTGTCCACAGACCAATGGTGATTATATCACTTATATCAATGGAGTACTATTCAAAAGTCAAACTGAATGAACTTTTTTTCGGCCCCTTCAGAGCGTAATTTATTAACATGATATCAAAATTACCAAAACATTGACAAAGTTAAATACACATTCAGTGCAAATGTTCACGATAAAACATTAGAAAGTGCATGTACACCCCGTTTGCACAAATTTTAACAACTTAAAAATATACATAAAAATGACATATAAAGTGATAATTTAAAAGAGCATAGACAACTTATCTAAATTATCAAATGATAAATTTCGTGATTTAGCTTTTCTTCTTAATCAATGTTTGCTCTATTTTTAATCTCTGAATCAGTAACAATTTAAGTTGGTAACATCCAATGTCCTTATTTTCAAAATTAGCGAGTAATTATGCCTTGTAGATGACAAATAATGCATACTTAATGATATAATTCAATAAACGAAATGCTTTTTGATTCAAGTTTACACTTAACAATATGGAGGGTAAACTTTAGATCAGCATAACATTTGCGTTTATCTTTTGAAAGAGTTTTTGTAACCATTTCCAATATTGTATTATTTTTTTTACAGGTCATAACACATGAGGCACATCTTCCTCAACATTGCATCGGACGTACAGATACTATATCGTCAAGGTTTATTCTTAACAGGAACAATATTTGTATGAAGTTTAAAGTTAAAGTTAATAAGTCTCCACATCATTGACACATTTACTAAAAATTTCCATACTTTTCGCATTCCACCGTTTTCAAAAATCCCATTCTGTTTTGCCCAGTAAGATTTCTGCCTCGAGCGAGTTTTTCTTTGCAACCAACATTCATGAAACATTTTAGTTTTTCATATCTTTTTATTTGAAACTGCTTAGTGTTGATATATTTTGGTTTGGGGGCACAGACACATTGATTTTTGTTTAAGATCAAATTTCGTCAAATCGATTTTTGATCGCTCGCCATTCCACAACCTATTAACACCATTTTTACCTTTGGTCAAAATCAAACAGGCACTTGCACGCGCCGTGTTACGTTTCAAGTTGTTACGTAAATCTGGCAAAGAAGCAAAACCATCCTTTGTAAAAATTCTCTTGCAATAAGTATATTAGAATCAATCCATCTTTACGAATATGGTTATTTTTTAACATTATCCAACATTTACCAATACTTGATTTAATCAGTTCATTTGGTAAGCCTTTGACATTTTTGTGCGGTACAACTTTGTAGTTTATACCAACATTCAAATATTTCATCATAGAAAGTGCCTTTTTTCTAAATATTTATAATGGACATTTGAAGATTATAGTGTAAACATAGTGAAACCCCCAATCTTATAAACTGCAATTTCATAAGGTGTTTCCAGCTACTTATGCCACTTAATTTTGGCACATGATTGAATTTCAATGTCCATGAATCTTAAACCACCTTCATTATAATTGTTTGCCAAGTAAACATATTTCCTTTTAGTGCTTTTTTTATCCCAGAAGAAATTCAAAATACTATTTTGATTTGTTTTTACTGCTTTGTGTCTTAAAACAGCCGCAGTATACATAATTTGTGACAAAGCCATGGATTTCGAACAGTAACCTTACCAACTAGAGTAATCCTCCTTTTTCTCCAATTGTTCTCAGGATCCGTTCTCATTTTATCGATTTTATCATCCCAGTTCATTTTATTATCTAGTGTCTTATTTTTTGGCACAGTAAATACCCAATGTTTTTAATGGACCAAGTACCAGGGAATGTATCAAGAAAATCCATCAGGCAGAGGATTTTACCTAACCAAAGACTTCTTCTTTTTCTTATTTATCTAGTGCCAACCCCCTTGCAAAATCTTCGATAACTTGATTGCCTTTTTTGTCCGACGTATATTTTTGCAAAGATGTGGGTCTCGCTATTGACAATTGATATTATTTTAATGGTCTATTTTTAACTCTATACCTTCAATACAACACTTTTGACGGATGTTTAATATTGATAACTCAACTCGAAAAATGATAATAATGCGGATAGCGGGAAGCCTTTGTCGTATCTTCTTTCAACAAAGACCCCCATCCATTTAGCACAACCATCCATTACAAACTGACTATATACCATTGTATACTGATTTCACACCATTTTATAAAAGGAATTCCCCAAACCATATTTTCAAGAGATATTCATGAAAGGAAATTAAATTCATAGCGTGTCAAACGCTTTTTTGAAAGTCGACAACTATGACACATGCTTCTGTTACCTTCATTGTTTGCAAGATTAATAATTCTTGGATCATACGAATGTTCTGACCAATAAACCTCCCTTTAATATACCCTGTTTGGTCCTTTTATCGAACTAAAAATTTTGTAACCGTTTGTTATACAGATGCCATAATCTTTTAATCATAGTTTAGAAGACTTATTGGTCTCCAATTTTATAAATTTTTCTTGACACACCTTTTTTGAATAATAAGGTTATGATGCTTTTTCTCTGACTGTCAGACATGTGACCACAAGTATAACTATAATTTAACGAATCTAACAACATACCACATATATCTTTCCAGAACATCTGATATCATTCTATTGGCAACCCATCAGAACCAGGAGTTTTGTTCTTTTTCATACCGAACACAGCAGTTTTGACATTCTCATATGTTAATAGGCCGTCACAATATTTACTTTCACCGTCACTAAGCTTGTTGCACTGATATTTATATAATGTTGATAATTTCCTCACGTTTAATATTTTGTGAGGTATAACAATTTTTTTTTTTTTTTTTTTGTAAAACATAACAGTTTTTTCAGAATATCTCTTTTCGTGATGATTTGATTTTTGCATTTTTTATACTTGTCAGCTGTTTTTGACACCATGTGCTCTTTCAAGATTTAGGAAATACTTTGTGTTTCTTTCACCGTCCTCAACCTTCACTGAAGAACTTAAATGGTTGAACTTACTATCACATCATGCAACACACCGTATTGAAAAGGTCAAATTTTAAATCTCATTTCCACGAAAATACATAGTAATACATGATACAGAATTAGCAAACGAAGCAAAGAGGACAAAGGGTAACTTAAGCAAGCCGTGGTAAGGAACGACCTCTATCTATCACTGTTGACCAATGTCATCACTGATCACAACATTCAATGGACCGATGATGACAAGGAATGTTATCGACTATGACCAGCAAAGGGACCGAGAGCGATGTGTCTTTGCTGGTATCAGCCTAATGAAGGCAAATTATTAGAAATTTTTATTCAACGGACAATTGATTCCGTCAAGAGCTAACGCCCAATACTTCACTAAGATACTATTCCATTCCTCAGCATTAAATGCCATTTTGTATACGCATCTACACAAATAGAAATAGCATATCGGTACATGGATACAGTATTTGCCAAGTGAAGCAAAGAACTGAGAAAACAACCACGCTTTATGACTTTACATACAATACACAGGACGCTGGGCATGAATGTCCATAGACCACCATAATTATGCAACGCAAAACAGTAACCTTCTGTTATGTGTGTATATATAAAATTAGCAAGAAATATTACATAATGGTACATCACGCAAGGCGGGAAAATGCAGAGCCAAGAGGTCGATAATGGTGTGACGACGGGTCTTTTGATAACCACTTTTTTATGAACAATAATATGATAACAAATGTATCGCTGGTCACGACTGTCCACAGACTGATGGTACCGGGTCATTTACTTTTCATGACAATCACTGGACCATCGTTAACATAGTCATTTAACATCCTCGGACAAAGAGGATACAAAAAAGGGTATGAGGGTGAAAAACGAGTACAATTATGAGGGGGACAATTTTTGCTCGTAACCTTCATTGAACCAATGATATTAACGAATGTTCTTGCTGACAATGACTCTCCACACACACTGATTGTGACGAATATCA